>JAIVFH010000134.1:0-79488 GCA_025765595.1 Obelidium mucronatum | reverse complement strand
GAGAAGGAGGAGAGAATAATAATGGGGCTGTTGGAGAGAGTCTTTCACCGCCGCCACCCGAAAGACCGCTGAGACCCAAATCGCGCCTTTACTTGGTGGACATGGCACGTAAACCACCCCAGTCCTGTGAAACTGAAGGAACAACAGCTTCTCCCCCATGAAACAGAAGGAAACATTGCGGAAGCTTTTCAAGCCGAGAGGAAAATCTCAAACTCAGCTGGAGCGGTGAATAACGGGGCATCTGCGAGGACTTCGGCTGCCTACATGGAGTCGACCAATAACTTCCCGAGCAATACAGATAACGGGGGGCGTAGTACCACGTACGACCAAAGTTGCCGCCTTATATTCCGCCAAATTCCGACGTGTTGCGGGGGGAATGTTTCAACGAGTCTGCTATTCCAAAGTTTTCAGAGCTTTTGAATCCAGATACTGAAGAAGGGAGAAGATTCGAGCTGTTGAAAAAGAAATTGGACAGGTGTATTGAGATTGAGAAGGCGACTTACAACAGCGCAGAGTGAGTATAAAGTTCTATACTGATGGAATTCATTCGAACGACTCTTGTTTACAAAAAAACTAGTGATGATCGTCTTTGTGTTGATACAGCCATTCGACCAACACCACCAATTGATCGATTTGACGTGAATGTCCCATGCGCGGTTTTCAGACAATTTCTTTCTCATATGGGGTACATTAATCTTGACACTCGTGAAAAGTTGAAACCAATGGTCATGTCAGAAGCATTCCTTAAAGATTTGGAAAAAATGGATGCGCTTCCAGAGTTGAGTAAATATTTTTTTCAAAAAAAAAATCACTTTACAATTCTGACTCCTGGGAAAAAAAAATACAATGAATACATCAGGAGAGAGTGTTTTGGTGTCAGCGTACTCTACGCCAAAAACTGCACAACGACAATTGAAGAAATGATACATCCGAAATCAACCACGCCAGATTTTTACGAGTTCTTACATTCAATTGGTTCACCTGTTGCATTGGACCGTCACGTTGGTTACCGTGGAAACTTGTCTGCTCAGTTCTGCAAGACAACCAGTTACTTTGCAACCAGAAATGTGGAAATGCTGTTTATAACGCCGTACACAATGAAGGCGCCCCAAAACGAAGCTTTAAAGACCGTGTACATGAATAGCATCAGCGAAAACATCGTTACAATCTTGTGGATTGAAAATCTGGTTGATATTGATAATGTAGTCAAGCGAGTCACAAGTAACATCACATTGAATGCGAGTACAGTGATTGTGATTCATCCGAAATCTCTTGCGGCTTCCAATGCATTGTATAATGTCCGTTTGATGACGGCCGCTGGTTCTATTGAAGACAATCCTGCCATTGGGCCACTTGTCGATGAGATGGTTGTCAATAAACGCGCCTTGGGGAATCTAGTCCGAATGACTTCGCAGAGCGCGCATCTTGTTGCAAGGGTGATGAAGCCTGGATACCGGCGTCCGCAAACTGCTCGACGGTTAATGATTGAAGAGATTTGTGGACGGCATAAACTCGCGTCTTCTTCAATGGCCGCGTTTTATTCGGATTTGTTTTCTTGAAAGAGGAGTTCTTTGATATCACTAGTATAGTAATCAAACACAATACTATTATTGCATGGCTTTAAATTGATGATTGCGAGAATACCGCTCATACTTCGCTCACCATTTATTTTACTTTTCCCGTATATTGAAATTAATCCTCCCTTGAACCAATTCTTGCAATTCACTGGGACACGTGTTGGGTTTGATTGATTCAACACCATGAACGATACCACGAGCGACGCCGCCAAAAACAAGAACATCCCCGCTTTCAAGAAGGATTCTCTTCAATAGAGACTTTTTCTTCCACGAGTTTTTATAGACAAAGACAGCCGAATCACCAACAGACATTGAAACAACAGCACCACGAGTTCCCAGCTCGTCATGAAGCGATAGGCGCGAGATGGCGGAATACTGGTTGGCTACACAGACGCCGAGCCTTCTTGTGGGGGCTACTGCAGGTGAGGCCAGCTCGGCCTCGTTTATTAAGTCACTGTACAAATCAACAAGGATGGGTGGGATCCGTGGGTGTTTGAGGGTGCGCATCTGCATGTGACGGGCTTTTTCGTTGTGGCAGCGGAATGACGTTGAGCCGAGATTGAGGTCATTTGCAGTTTCAACAAGCGATTTCTGTTCGTTCAAAGAGAGGCGTTTCTTGAATAGAACAATTCCTTTTTGGAGAACAAGAGTCGGTGTTGTGTTTTCTTCATTATTCATTTTGTATCGACCAATAGAAACGTGCCAAATTGTGCCATCGAATCCTTTCATCACAGACCATGTTCAGCATCACCATCAAGACGCCGCAAACGCCCGAGAGCAGTGCGGCCCTAGTCGCGCGCATGGCGCCGAGTGGTACTTTCTACTTTTTACTTTCTTCTATCTACTAATGAAGCCCAAACAAGACACGGTCCTTGCGCTCAAAGCGTGGCTCGCGGCGCGCCACCCGCAGCAGCCGCGCGTGTCCGAACAGCGACTCGTGTCGTCCGGCCGCCTTCTTGCGGACGCCGAAGCGCTGAAAGACTGTCTGCGCATCGACGACAACGGCGCCGTGGTGCATCTCGTGGTGGCGGTGCGCGAGGGCGAGTGCGCGGGCGGGAGGGTGGCGCGGGAAGAGAGACAGGCGGAGGCGGAAGTGGCGGCGCTGATGGCGGGCATGGAGGAGGCGTTCAGGGCGCGGGGCGTCGTGCCGCAGCCACGCATCGTGCTGGTCAAGTAAGTCTTGTTTCTTGGTCTTGCGTCGATCGCTGTTTTGCTGACATTGGCGCTCACCCAAAGTGGGAAGCCACACTTGCTGCAAATGACTCTAGACTCTCACTCGGTGCCACCGCAACAACCGCGCACTCAGTTCCCTCCGATCATCGATGCAGCTCAGATATCTCTTCAGCAATCAGTCTCCCGTTCGGTCCCTTCAATAGACCCCGTTGGCCCAGTGTCACCGTCATCTGCACTTCCAAATATCGCTGTTGTCCAACCTGCTGCTCCTGCCATTGTTCCAGCGCAACCAGCGCAACCTGTCCAACCTGCTCTAAATGCGGCCAACGCAAACGTTGGAATAGTCGGCCACGTTGCTGCAGCCTTCCATCACCTTTTTGGCGATCACGATGAAGATGAATTTGGCGATGCAGCAGCCTTACTCGCCGTCCAACAACAGCAAGAAGCGTTAAACGCTGCCGCCGGCGGTGGTGGAAATGCTGCCAATGGAGATGCAGCTTTACAAATGGCTATTCGCCGTCGCGTGGAACATCCATTTTACTTGGCCATCAAACTATCTTTCTTGGTATACATGATTACTCGGGGCGGTGTTTCGAGCAGGAGTATGATTATTATGGGAGCCGCGTGTATCTTCTTTGTGATTCAGTTTCGCGCGTGGTATCTCCAATTGCGGCCACAACAACCACAACAACCAAGAGCGACTCCTGTTGCTACAGCAGCAGATTCACCGACTCAGCAACTGCATGGAGTTATTCATGAAACAACTGTTTTCCAGGAGACGTATTACTTTATTCATGATTTCTTTGCAAGCTTGTTTCCCGAAAGTGATGATTACTTGTACAATCGAGAACGGAGGGGGGATGTTGCGCAGGCTGCTGCCGCAGAGCAGCAACAGCAAGCGCAACCAGCGATGGCGTTTATCTGATGAATCTGGATTTCAAAAAACTATAACTATAATAAATATATATGGACCTCATTCAAATCTATAAAAAAAAATAACTATATCATTATTGTATTGATATTTATTTTCATTTGAAATTGAATAAGAATGTCAGGTCGAGGCAAAGGAGGAAAGGGACTTGGAAAGGGTGGAGCCAAGCGTCACCGCAAGATCTTGAGAGATAACATTCAGGTAATCGATTGAATTCTTCTTTTTGCGTTGAGCCTGGCAATCTACTGCTGGTTTGAATGCAATGGGGAGGCACTGCACTCCCACTTTCTTACCAAATCCCCCTTCCCCCCCACCCCTTAGGGCATCACCAAACCTGCGATCCGTCGTCTAGCCCGTCGTGGCGGAGTCAAACGTATCTCTGGCTTGATTTACGAAGAAACCCGATCAGTTCTCAAAGTCTTTCTTGAAAACGTTGTCAGAGATGCTGTCACCTACACGGAACATGCAAAGAGAAAGACTGTTACTTCTTTGGATGTTGTTTATGCGTTGAAGCGACAAGGACGTACTATTTATGGTTTCGGTGGTTGAGTCAACTTGCGTGTGAGAAAAATGACACAAACACACACGCAAACTCAAATACAAGTTATCAATCCAAAAAACACACGTACAGCTTTTTATAAAATTAAAATGTATTTTTTTTGGATGTTTTTCATCATGGGGTTGCTGGTGGGGGTTTTCCGGTTTTTGTTTTTTGCCTCGTAAAAGCAACCGTCACTTTCTTTTCCGTAACTGCATTGGTGTTCCCCGATTGTTGTTGCTTCGGTCACCGACTTCATGTGCACTCTCAATCGACGATCCATGAACACCACCAACACCACCACTACTACCACCATTCCCACAAACCGAAATAATCCTCCTTTTCCCAAACCGATACTCCACCTCCCCTTCCCCTTCCCCTTCCTCCTCCTCCTCCGCCTCCGACCCAGACCCCACCCACCCACCCCCCACATCAAACTGCCCATCCATAATATACTCCAAATCATCCTTCAACTTTACACAAAAATAATCCAACGGCAAATCATTCTCATCCGTCCCAAACGGATCACTAATCTCCCCAGCAATCGCATCCACCCCAAAGAAAGTAACCGACATGACAAACGTTGCAACCACCATCGCCCAACCCATTGGTTTCACAAGCTGGAAGGGCAGTAGGATGAAATAGAGGAGGAGCACTTGTTTGATGTGGATTTCGTAGGTTGTGGGGACGGGGAAGTATAGGATTTGTTCGAATTTCGTTACAGAGTCGATGGCGGTGCTTATGGCGGTGAGGGTTGGGGTTGCGTCTTCTGGGGTGAGGGTGGAGAGGGGGAGGTTGCGTTGCGTGCGCACGTAGTGGTTGATGTGGTGGAGGATGTCTAGAGGGACGTTTATGACGTTTCCGATGCATTTGCGGGCGTGGAGGGAGGGTGGGAGTGGGAGGGTGGGGCTGTTGTTGTTGTTGCTGGTTAGTGTTATTCGGGAGTAGGATCTGGAGGAGGAGGAGGCGGTGGATGGGGTTTCGCTGGTGAGGCGGGAGTGGACTCGGAGCATTGTGGGGGTGGCGATGCTGTGGCGGCGGTTGGAGAGGGTTGGTGTTTCGTTGTCAATGTCTTGGTTGTTGGTGAATTTCACAGTGGTGGCTGTGGTGGTGGTAGGGGTAGTGGTGGCGTTGTTGTTGATCTTTGATGGGAGTGGAGGAATAGCTTTCAGTTTTTCAGTGTTTCTACTACTACTGCTGTTGCGGTTACTGGCGCTGGTTGGAGAAAGCCCTATCCCACCGCTTCCAAACATCTCATCCAAACTCGACGCAACGCCCTCCTTAAAAAGAACCGAATCCCTCCGACGAAGCCGAGGACTCAGTTTCCCCTGCGTAACAAAATCCTCAGGAAGCAACTGATTCAAATCTTTGAAATGATATGGATCCACGCCACGAAGCGCGTGTTTGGTTGCTACTGCAGTCGCCAATAAAAGCTTCATGATTTTAAGTTTTTCTTGTTTGCCGTCTTCGGTTGTGGGTGTTATGGTTGTCCAGATTAATCGGGCGCTATGTCGAATCTAGAAAAAAATTGTCTCCCAGGGAGTTAGTTTCGGCTTACCCCTTTCCCGCAGTTCAGCTAATTATACCTGATTTGTCAAGTTTGTCCAGAGCTGGGATCCTTGGTTGTACCTTTCGAAACTCCGATTCGTTCGAAATGCGAGCAACATTGCGATTGCCGAGCCCATCATTGATATCATCCTTATTACAAAAAAAAAAAAAAAACGGAAACCCCGAATACTTGAGAAAAAAACTGAACAGCGTCTTTTTTTAAGGGAATTACCGGTCGTCCAAGTTGATGGGAACCTTGTACACCAGAAACACTACAGCCACGACAACAGATTCAACAAGAACTGCACATAGCACGGGAGCTATAGTTGGAATAATCGTGTCCCGGACTCTGATAGCTTGCCATATGGTATACGCGTATGGATTTCGAACGTTTCTACAAAAAAAAAAAAAAAAGACCGAGTCGGACGTGTTAACTGGAGTGCAACAAACGTCAACACACACACACCTGAAAGCTGGATTATGTACTGCTTCTTTACTCAAGAACTTTGAAGATAATCGTCGGACTTGGTATATAGGGCTCCATACGGAAGGCTTCACAGAAACAGTTGGTTGTTGTTGTTGTTGTGGTCGAGATGTCATTGTTGGTAAAATAATATCAATAATCATGCAACATTTTATTTTTAATTCATTATATATACCTCTCTAATTAAAATAATTCATTATACCTCCCTAATTAAAATCAGTTTTTTTCCTCATTGATACCCAATTTTGCCAACAAACCCCCGCCGTCAGTTGTGAGTGAAACAAGCGGAGTTTTTTTTTGCTTGATGTTCCAGGCGTTTATTGAAGGACATCTTTCTCGGCCTCCGTAAAATATCGTGCTTGCAAATCATATCGTCACTGATCGTTAGTCAACAGCCTGATTGGCAAATTCAATTTAAAAGAAATTAATCGCAAAACCCATGGTATAATTATGGGGAAAAGTGGATAAAGTGGATTGTATGGGTTGTGTGCCCTTTCAAAAATTATGGAAATCAGAACCACCCAAATTAACGAAAGCAGACAAGTTCGGGTATAAATGTAGCTGGTTTCAACCCACTTTCCTTTCCATTCAGAAACTTCCTCAAAATGGCAATTGTACCACTGCCAATCAACTCATACACTGGGATCTTTGTGATCACCCTTCTCTTTGCATTCCTTGATGGTTACTCCATTGGAGCCAACGATGTTGCCAACTCTTTTGCTACCTCTGTGGGTTCCAGATCCTTGACTTACACTCAAGCCGTTTGCATTGCCTTGTTCACTGAATTCGGAGGTGCCGTCCTTTTGGGTGCCGCCAACACTGGTACCATCAAGGACAACATTGTCAACTCTGCCTACTTTGCCGCTCGTCAAGATTTGCTCATGACTGCATTCATGTGTGCCTTGATTGCCTCTTCTCTCTGGATTATGGGTTGTATCCGTATCGGTATGCACCCATCCTACCACCCACTCCATTGTCTGCGCCTTGGTCGGTGTCGGTGTTGCTGCCTACGGTACCGAAGCTGTCAACTGGGGTTGGAACGGTCGTGGTGTCGCCTACGTTGTCTCTGGTTGGGTTCTTGCTCCAACCCTTTCTGCTATTCTCGCTGGTACCATCTACGGGCTTACACGTTTCATTGTCTTCTCCAAGCCTGAGCACTCTCTTACTCGTGGTATCTACTCTATTCCTGTCTACTTTACCTTGACTGGTTTCATTGTCTCCTTCTTTGTTATCATGAAGAACGGACTGGGGTATTGCTGTCGGTGGAAACAACCCAGGTGGTGCAGTTACTCTTTCTGGAGACTTGACCAAGGCTTTTACCATCATTGGATGCATGACTGGAGTCATTTTGCTCTTCTGTGTTGCTTTCGCCATTCCATTCTTCATGAGACGTTTGGTCAAGGAAGAGAACTTGAAATGGTACCACATCTTCTACATCTGGTTTGTCCCAACTCAGCCCCGCGATGAACACTTGGCCGCCACTTTGAACGAAGCCATGACTCCACACATCAAGTTGGAAGGAGTCGAAGCCACGTCCACTGAAGTCGTCGAGGAAGTGAAGCAAGTCGAAGCAGCAGCCGAAGAACTCCCAGAAAAGGAGGGACACCCAGCCTGGATCAAGTTCAAGAAGGTTGCCTTGAAGGGTTTCTACAACGACATTGCCAAGGACCAATACGACTCTGCCAAAGCACTTGCACCAGAACGTTCACTTGTAACGACAACAAGACTGAATACCTCTTTTCTTTCCTCCAAGTCATGACTGCTTCCTTTCGCGTCCTTCTCCCACGGTTCTAACGATGTCGCCAACTCTGTCGGTCCATTCGCGGGTGTCTACAGTATTTGGGCCAACGGTCAACTTGCTTCCAACGCCAAGGCTCCAGTTCCAGTTTGGATGTTGGCTTTCGGAGGTATCGCCATCAACTTTGGTCTCGCTTTCTACGGATACAACATCATGCGTAACTTGGGTAACAACTTGACTTACCACTCCCCATCCCGTGGTTTCGCTATGGAGCTCGGTGCTGCTTTGACTGTTATTACTGCTGCCTTCTTGGCTCTCCCTGTCTCCACCTCCCAATGTATCGTTGGTGCTACTCTTGGAGTTGGTATTGTGGGTGGTAACTACAAGGCCATTAACTGGAAGATGTTTGGTTGGATCGCTCTTTCGTGGGCCTTGACTTTGCCAGTGGCTTCTATCACTGCTGGTCTTTTGTTCTGGCTGTTGACCAACGTTCCCTCCTTCACTGTTGCTCCCTAAATTCACCCTCCCCTCTTTAGAATCAAGCCGTTAGATACATCAAATAAAATCGATAGTAGATACTTTTATTAGTAGACCTTTACGTTAATTTAATCTTGGTATAGTTCAAAACTTCCTTCAACATTTAAAATCACTTGATTGGAGAACAGCCAATATCAACTTCAACGAATCACCCCCCCAATTCCCAACAGAACCATTTCCTCCACTTCCGCAATTGCTGCCTGATAACTATCAAACAAATGTTTTTATTTTTTTTTTTTTTTTTCAATCGTCGTCCACAAGGATGATACTTCCTTCCGTCCCAACAGCTACTCTTTGCGCTTTGGTTTGTTTTTTCGTCTTCATGACGGGCGATGGTGATGGTGATGGTTCGTCGCGTTGAACGTCCTTAATCGCATCACCAGCTACTCTTCCAATATGGCAGTTATAACACACGTCTCCCATTATGTTGTTACAACGGGGGCACAACTTTACGAGTTTGGAAGGCTGCTGGTGCTGTTGTTGCTGTTGGTGTTGTTGTTGTTGTTGTTGTATCTGTTGGCCCTGTTGTTGCTGCTGCTGCCCTTGCCGTGTTGGCGATCCTCCCGTGACATAATCCATGACATAGCCTCTAACTGATGAAGCCACAGATGACAATGTAGTTCCTAATCTGTTGAAATCCCGGTTGATTTTGACGGGTTTTGGAGGAGGTTTTGGTTCTTCGGCGGGATAGAAAATATGATCAATGTTGGTATGGGTATTGTTGTTGGAATAATTGGCTTGAATCAGAAAAAAAAGTAGTATGCGAGTTAGTTTTATAGTCAAATTGCAACAATTTTAAAAAAAAAAGTTTGCAAAAGAGAAACCTATAATGTCGGGCATGAAAGTGGAAGTATTGAAGGATTGGTGGTGCTGGTGTGACTGTGGCGCAATCAGCTCATTGGGCTTTCGATTGAATTTCAACTTCTCTCGTTGTGCCTGTTGAGCACTAAACATTTCCCATTGTTCAGGAGCCTGAAGAGGAGGAGGAGCAGGATTATTATAAAACGTTTGTTGATGGACGGCGGACGGTTGAGGTTTTGATTCTTGTGGTTTCGGAGCCATTGATTTCGCAACTTTTGGTGGTGGTGGATTCGCAGGAGACTCGTCAGACAAATCAATCACGTGGTCCGATCCATTTGAAGTCATTTCTGCAGCATTTCTTTTTTTCGTCGCGCTTCTTGTAGGAGCTACTGTTGTTGATTGCGAGAGCGACAAGGCTGTGGCTGTGGCCAATTCTTCATCCTCCAACTCCTTATACGATTTCCTGACTTTTGAGGTACGCGTTGACGAGCTCAATGAATTGCTGCTGCTGGTTGACACGAGCACCAATTCGGCATCTGCAGTTTCCTGGTCCGTTGCCCTGTTTATTTCGTCCTGCCACCAGGTTTTGCGGACTCTCTTTTCGACCAGATTGTCGAATTCGGGGTCGTCGGGCATGACAATCAGCTTCATTCCTTCGAACGACGCGTTCCTGAGGCGAGCCGTCAAGTCGCGCAGGTCGATGCGCTTGCCCTGCAGTTCGTCTTCGGAGAAGGCGTTGCTTGCAATGTCCGCCTCGAGCGCGTGGAAAGCGCGAATCGCGTCTGATTGATTGTTTTTTTTAGTCAAGAAAACAGAGAGAGAAAAGAAAAAAAGAAAGAAAAAAAAAAAAGAAAAAAAAAAGATAGACACCCGCGCCGTCCGCCCACAGCGCAAGCGGCGCCGCGACGGCCGCGCGCTGTGTCGCCCACCAATCGGAAAGCAGCGCGTCTTTTGCGGCGGCCACGACGCGGTCGGCGACGGCGAGCGTCGCGGCGTGTTTTCGGCGCACGCTTTCCAGCGCCGCGGCGTCGCACGGCGCCGGAAAGCCGAGCCGCGCCGGCGCCAGAAAGCCCAGCAGCGCTGCGACGGCTCGGGTCTGCGAAGCGGCGGAGTGCGTTAGGGTTCGAAGGAGTGCGTTAGGGTTCGAAGTGCGTTAGGGTTCGAAGGCGGCGGCGGCGGCGTCAAGCCTTACTGCGGGCGTGTCGTTGGACATCGGGTCTTTTTCGGCTTCTTTTCTTTGCTTTTTTTCTGTTCTTTTTTTGATGGAATAAATTGTGAAAGAAAAGAGGTACCTTCTTCCTTCTACCCTCTCTCTCTCTCTCTCTTTTCCCCCCTCGCAACCAGAAACCTATCGTGATGACACAATCGCAGCTTACAACCACTTTGGTGGTTGATCTATGATGACTCTATTTTTATACACCAAGATCTCTGACCTTTTCTCTTCATTGTCACACTCTTGTGATGATATGGGAAAAGATGGTTTCAACTGTTGTACTCGTTTCTGCACTCTTCAACTGTTTGACGTTTGAAACCAAAAGATTAACATGATGATTTTTTAGCAGGGACTGTTATTGCTAGTGTCGACGATGACGATCATGTTTCAAAGTCCGATTACGATTACCGTTTGAGTCCAAAGTTGAGCGTTGCCTTGTGTGGTGCGTTGAAATCTATCCCGTACTCTATCCCAACATTTCCGATGGATGAACAATGCTTATGATGATCAATTGATCCGAATTTTGAGGCCTCAACGGCCTCAAAAATGACGGTTTCTTATAACTACAATTCCCTGACTCTTTGTTGTATTCCCACATCAAGGAATAAACACTTGGTCAAATGTCTTTACAAAATACCGACTCTAAATTGATTGAACCTTTTACACAGTTATCGTTTCTTTGGAGTCAGCACTTATATCTTGGAGCCTTGTAAGTTTACTTTTATTTAACTCTTCTTGCGTGTAAGGGACAACGGGGGAAATAAGAGGAAAACATGACACGACCTTGATTTATGTCAACCATGAGGGTCACAATTCAATTTGAATTTCTTCACTTTCTGATTCTCCCCCCCTTCTTCCCTCGTTTTGTTCTCTCCATCCCTTGCCTTTTGCTTTTGCTTTTGCTTTTTACTGACGATCAATTATTTTTAATCCCTCTAGGATTTGCCATTCTCCCTCCGTTTCCAAACCCTCTCTACCAAGTCAAATCGTTTGTCGTCGGGCAAGGTACATAACACTCGCTTTTCACCTCCCCCTCTCTCTCTCCCACAAAAAGTGAAATATTATGATGATTCAACATCTAAATTATTCTGACACCTCTTGTTTGAGACGGAACTTCACAATTTCGTCGATGCACGGAAATGGATACAGTTACCCTGATACATATTTCACTCGTTTTTACCGCGTTTAATTTTTGATGCCCTCTCTCTTTGCTTAAAATACCTGTATTAAATATCATCTTTCTTTTTTTTTTAAGGGGCTTTTTGGTGAACACAAAACATCCGTCGAACTTTTAGGAATATTGTTTGAGGGCCCGAATCGGTACGTTTTCCCCACCCACTCACAGTTATCCACAGTATTACCAAAAAGAATCCGTATCTCGAGATGTTTTGTTAATTTGCGTCCTATCAAAACCCATTCTCGCTGCCCTTGCCGGGGCGATTATAAAGTGGCTTGGGATAATATGACGACCCTATACACTGAAGATGTGCTCCTTTTCTCTCCATTTCCCTCTCTCTCTTCCTCGTTGTTAGTCGTTGTTTACTCACTATACTTCTTGTTTTATTTTTTCAGGGTTCAGTTGGTCTATACCCGTTATATGTATTATCAAGGCTTGTGCTTTTCGACGTTGGTTGCTTGGTGAGTTTGCTTTCTCTTTTTTGTTGGAGTAAAAGAGGAAGGTTTTGTCTCCGTGGATGATACTTTATAGCCCGGATTCTATATGTGAGGGTCTAAAAAAATGATTTAATGAGCCTGAGGAGACGGACTTATCCAACACTCTTTTTTTGTCTCCCTCCCCCTGCCTCTCACTGTTTTCTAAAATGGGTTTTTTTTAGATGTTGATACCAGTTTTTCGTTTTTCGATTGTCTCTTGGATCGAATTGATGGATAGGGTGTGTATTCATCGCGTGTTTCGTCTCTCCCCTCTTCTTCAAGCTGTGTGTCCCACCCCCTTTGATGCGAACTATTGCAAAAAAAGACCTGAATACATTTAATTATACCGTGAGGGTTAACTTAAAAAAAATGATTTATTGATTACTGAGGGGGTTTCTTTTCTTCACTTCCTACTTCTCTCCTTTTTTTCCATCCACTACTAAACATACAATTCAAGGCGTTCATGGTACAATCAATCGCAGAAAGAAAAATGAGTTTGAAAATATGGTATGTGGTTGATGGACCAAAACAAAATTAGGCGGTGATTAAAAAAAAATAAAAAAAAAAAACTTTTAACTTTATGCACGTTATTTATCCAGAAAAATCATACTTTGGATGCATGAGTCTTGCTATACCCCACCACTCCACCACCAAACCCACTCTGCATACTCAACAACAACGAAACAACCGCCAACAAAACAACAGCAACCCCCAAACTCTTACCATCAATATCCGGCTGTTTATACCAAACAAGCCCAATCAACGCAATCCCATACCCAAAGACTTGCAACACTGTCACAGGGCTCGCCCAAATCAAGACGGAAATCGCAACCAGCAGGATATCCTTAAACACTCCAGATAAACACATTACAAGCGAGGAGGTTTTACCAATCAGGAATACGACGGATATGTTGAGACAGAGTGCGATCGTGCAGTTGAGGAGGAGGATTGGGAAGCCGACTTGAGTTGTGAATTTCGTGTAGCTGAGTGTATTTCCTTCGACGATTATGCATGCGATGCCATTCATTATAGCACAAACCTGCACAAAAAAAAATCAATTGTTAGGCGAAAGGCAGGGAAACACTAGACAAAAAAAAAAAACGTAACTGGTGCAAAATGGTACAACGAAACCATCGGATCCATTTTATAATCCTTCAAAAGCTGCTGCACCATCACCAACCGAGTCGCTTCCGTAGCGATCCCCAGAACTTGAAACAGGACACCAATCAAAACAAATTCAATCTCGCCATACGAGGCTATAATCACTCCAACAACAATGGCAGACACTTTGGCAAGGATCAAGTAATCTGTTTTTTCGATTCCGAGAGCGTAGCCGACGAGTAATACTGCGACTGGTGTCGTTGCCTGTATAGATTTGGTTTTTTTAAGAAATCCCACAGCACACCAAACACACACACACACGCACCTTCAACATTTGTATAAACGGAACAGATAAATACAAATACGCATTATTCGAAAAGACCAGCGACATTGAAAAAAAGAACCCAATCGGCAAGATGGCTTTTCGAAACACATCTTGAGTGATCTCAACGTTCTTGAGGTTCTTGAGAAGAGGGGTTGTGTGTTCGAGGATTCGAGTGGCAATCGTGGCAAATACAAGGTGGCAAGTTGTGAGGAAGATTGGGAAGGCTGGATATGTGTTGTGTTTGTTTTTTGAGTGTTTGAAGCGCTTGTTGCAAGGATGGACTACTTACGGAATTCGAGGGTATGCAAGATGTATTTGTTGAAGAGAATGACCGATCCTGAACAGAAGATCCAGACGGCAATGTATACGGCTGGGTGCACGCTGAAGCTCGATTTTTCTGACATCTTTTAATTGAATTTTTTTTCCCACTCCCCAAACAGCTTCTACTTCAGACACGTGTCTTTGGTTAGGAAATAGACACAGCTTTGTTGCTTGTTTTCATTGGGGAATACAGTTGTGATCTCGGCTGGTACTTTTTTTTCGACTTTGTGAAACAGTGTTAACAAGGGAGATTAGTGTTTTGATAAGTTTCAGATAAATCTGCATGAATCTTGCTACTCGCACTGCTCTTGCCCTTGCCGCTAGTTTGCAGTTGTTTGGAGGAAGCAAGACAGGCAGTAGCAATGGTTGTAGAAGTAGCAGCAGTCAGCTGAACCAGTCCTCAAGCAGTTTCTGTGTTGAAGCAAAGAATCACCAAAAGAATACACTAACGGACGTAATGGCAAATATGATTCTTTAATTATCAAAAAAACCCAAAGATCAATGTATTTAAATAAAGCCTCATGTATTTATTAAAAATGATTCCCCAAAAAACCATACATCAGTTTCGTTCAACCCACTAGTAAATCGCTTCTGTGCCCAGAACAAGACCCTCCACAACAACAACAACCCTACCATCGAAGGAATAACCTTTCCGTGGCCAAATCGTTCGGATTCGATGTCGGTTTTCGAAACTTGTGTTCATCGACCTCCGGTTCCCACAACCAACAACTCCAACAACCAGTCACCCGTCCTGCTGCTGCAGCTGCTGCTCCAAAATAACTCTAGTGATTAAATCCGACAATTTACCCAGCGGTACTTGCACGAGCTACCGGAAGGGGAAAGTGAAACTCGGGGATAAAATCCAAGTGACTGGCAATCTAGTTTTTGCACATGTGGCAACTGGATGGGTTGATATTTCACAGATTGAGCAAGATCAAGGAAGGAGGCTGTTGGAAGCCAGAGTGGATGTAACCAGCGAATGCATAACCATTGAGCAGTTTGTTGGGCGGGGATTTGAGGCTGAAATGCCAGTTCATGACTGTGCCTCCTGTGATGAATCCAGTGGACAAGCTCTTGTCAAGAAGAAAGCTGTGTTGGAGGAGCAGAAACAGGTTTGCAAGTTTTGGATCAACAGTGGTGGGAAGCATTGTCCGTTAGGGGGGTCGGTGTGGGTTTATTCACGTTCCGCAGGAGAAGGTCGCAGAAGTTAGGAAAGTTTGGCTGGCTGAGGTGAGTTGTTCGCGGTTTTTTTTTTTGTTTCTGGTGGATCCTCAGCTACTGTTTTCTCAGAGACTTGCTAAACGACTGGAGAATGCGACTCTGGATTGGGAAGACCCTACTCCAATGTCACAAAAAGCGCCACATGCATTGAGGGCGGAAGTCTTTGCAGACTGGCTCCTGGAAACTTTTGGCGGTCCTGAAGCGTTGTCAATGGGATCTGGAGTTTACGACATTGCCGGCGGTGGGGGACAATTGAGTCTTGATTTAATTGATCGTGGAGTCGCGAAATGCACCGTTGTTGACTCGCGGCCTTTCAAAGTTGGCTTTGGTTTGAAGAAATGGATTAAAAAGCAACGCCGAAAGCATCAAGGTTTCAAGGAAGGTGAAAGTATCACCAATGAAACTGAGGAGAACGATATGGACAATACGGATGGTGCTGATGAGGAGGATGCGTTTGAGGAACATGAGGATTCTTGCAAAGTTGAGATTCAGCATGAACTTGAAGCAGGACAACTAGACACCGCTCTTCTGGCGGATCTTCCATTTAAATACAAGCAGCAGTATTTTACTCCAGAGTCTGTAACAGATGAAATAAGAGCAGCCTCACTTCTGGTTGGATTGCATCCAGATCAGGCGACTGGCGCAATTGTCGAAACAGCTATTGCATGCAACTTACCGTTTGCAGTTATACCGTGTTGCGTCTTTCGAGACGACTTTAGTGATCGATACCTCAAGAATGGAAATCCGGTGGCCACAACAATGGATTTGGTGGAATGGATTAAAGAGAAGAAATCACCTGGTCAAGTCCAAACGCGGTTTCTCAACTTCCAGGGCAAGAATTTAGTTGTTTACTTTCTCGGTGAAAGATAGATTGGATGTGTTTGCATTTCAGAATGGCAAACATCTGCATAATTTTGTAAAGGCCAATATTGTATTCTATAAAAGCAACAAAGATATCAAGCTTGAAAGAGATCATAGTCCAAATACTTTGCTAAAAACGAATTAGGTATAACGGTTGGCCATCCAGGCAATGGGTCAATGTGCCCAACAATAAATTGATCCCAAGAGCTCGCTTGCCGCCTAATTGAATGGAACAGAACCAATCCACAATCGCTCTTTGATCCAAACATGCTTGCTTCAGTCTGGTCCAATTTGGCGATGCAGTATTCGTCGTTGAAAACAAACGCAATCGAATGCCCACGGTCAGTAACAAAGCCCAAATTCATAAAGCATCCCTCCCCAAGCTTTCCCAATATAAAATTTTGTCGCTCTTGGGCGTTCATTTTTACGGCCCGTTTTTGTTTGTCCCCTCTTTCTTCCTTGCCAACATTCCTGCCATCCAAGTAGTTTACTATGAATTGCCGAATTTCGTTGATGGATTCCATTCCAAACGACGCCAGCTTCATCTTATCGCAAAAAACTTCGCGCTCCTCTTTTCCAAGTTTTGACCAAACAATAAATAGATTCGCTTTACAAAAACTCGATGGCAATGGGTCGTTGCTGTTGAAGGTTTTAAATTCCTCTGGGTATCCCGCCTTCACAAAATCATTATATCGAAATCCATCGATAAAATATCTGCAGTACCAAAAGAAAGGAAAGCTGCAATGGTTGCGCAATTGGTCTCGAATGTCATCTCCAGCGTCGGGTGACCTCCAGACACGAAGTAAAAACAAAACCATCTCGCTCGAAACATCATGACGAAGGAACTCCATTGCAATTCTGCCGTCCGGCAATATAACTTTGCTTGCACTCCACATCATCTTCGGCTGCAAACTCAGACTCAACGAGCATCTTCCATGCCCAACCAACCTCAGCATCCAACGGTTTCTTGAACCAATTATAGGTGAGCAGGTCTTGAAACACGTCAATTATTTGAAGCAGATGTATTTCAAAGCTCTTTGGAGCAGCAGGATATTCGGTTGGAAATTCTTCTGCATCTTCGAGAGAATACAAACGGAAGCACTTGCCGGGACCTAAGCGGCCTGCTCGCCCCTTCCTTTGAATAGCAGAAGTCTTTGTCTAAAATAAAATGAGTTCACGAGCCAATAATAATATTCACTTACAGCTGGTTGTAGCTTTCCATGCCGAACTTTCATGATGGGAGAAACATCAACAGTATACTGAAGCCCGGAATCAATCACATATCCAATTGAAGGAATTGTGAGAGATGTTTCGGCGATGTTGGTGCAAAAAATTACGCGCCGTGAGGTTTCACCGTTCGTCGGTGGAGTTTCGACTTTAACTTCCCAATCAATCACTTCAATAACTTCAGCATCCTCATCCACATCGATTAAAAAACTGCTTTGTTGATACTGAGTTATTTCAAAAAAATAAATCAGCACTTTTCTTCGAAAACAAGAATCAACCTACATCTCGATCTTTCCTACTCAGTCTCACCCAATCCTCCAAAGGATGTCGATTCAAGATGAAAGATTTCTTTTCTCGGCCCATCTTTGAATGGAACGGAAACGCGTGAAGGTTTGGAACGGGATTCTTGATCCTCAATCGAAACACGGCTTCATCAATATCCCGTTTTGTTGGTAAAAAGACCAAAACGTCCGGATTATCGCCAATTGGCTCATTTTCATGGATTTCTTTGCATTTGGCTATAGCCTTCGCAACGTATTGATCCGGTTGGAGCGAAAGGATGCCGCTGTACTCCTCTTCAACGGGATAGCTACGGCCATCAACGGTTATCACTTGACACCCTTCAAAAAACTTTGTAATGCTTCTGATATTAACTGAAGCAGACATGAGAATGATTTTCAAAGTTGAGTTTACTGTGAGCGCCCTTTCCAGAATCGAAAACAAAAAGTGAAGGTCACTGGATGATTCATGAACTTCGTCCAGAATTATGACAGAGAAGTCCGCCAAGTCCGGATCTTTCTGCGCATAAAGGAGCAGAATACCATATGTAACGCAGCGAATGATTGGTGTTCGTCCTTGGGCACTGGAGCGGCCAATGTGGTGCCCAACTTCTTCGCCATACTTTGTTTTCCGCGAATTTGCCAAGCGCCGCGCTAACGTAGTCGTGGCTTCCCGGCGAGGTTGAGCAACAATAATAGGTTTTGCCGCCAGGTTTGGGTCATTGATGAGAAGTTCGTTCGCCACGAAGTTTGGGGTACACGTTGATTTTCCGCTCCCTTTGGAAAAGTTAATGCGAGTCTTCCTAAATATGAAAAGGGCCACCTGTTTCGGAAACTACTAGCATAACGCGATTTTCGTGGAAGCAATCCATCAAAGCAATTCTCGAAGGGTAGATTGGAAGTCCACTATGTAGTGAAACGGTTTTAATGAGTCACACCTTAGCAAGTTGACACACACACACACACACACACACCTATTCATCATATCGAGTTCACACTTCAGAATCCTGCCCACATTTGTAGTGACGTTTTGAGACATGCTGTTTTGGTTATTGTGCCGTTTAACCAAACTACATATCTTGCGGATAATCCCACCAAAACATGCGTGTAGATTGAAGAGATTTTCAAACTCTAGCCTATTCTTGTAGCATTTCTCAAACAAAATAACATCTTCCGAAAACTGTATCGCAGTCAATTCTTCCGACTGCCTTAGTACTTTAGGCCAGTAAGTTTACAAAATAGTTATGAAAGCATACCTGACAAGCATTTAAGCTCGAATCAATCCTAGCTTCCAGTCCACTTACAGCTTGGCAGCATGTCATAAACGTATTTTCATCCAAACACCCCCGTAACAGATCAAAGTCATTGTCCAACAAGGATGCCATAACGCCTTTTGCTGCTTGAGGGTGAACAAGCCGTCGAGCGTTCATCAGACGGGCAGTTAAACCGTAGTGGTTGTTAAACTCGCTTGGTATAAGCTTTTCCACTGGAGACTTCCACATTTCATGGCCCTCTCTCACACTATCCATGAACAAAGAAAACAACAAACTTGCTTGCTTTTCGTACACTTTCACGAATGTAGCTGTAGCTTCTGTATTTCTAATGCATTCCTCGTGCAGCATCTTAAACTCCGATAAATTGGGAGTTCTGCTGTTGTTGATCTCCTTCAATACTGCATGGACCATGGCATCCACATCAATTCCCATAGAATCGACGCTGGCCGCAAATAAGGCCGTCAACAGGCAAACAAGTTCATCTCGCGTTAAAATCGACTTTGCGTTTGTTTGAAACTCAAACTTTTGGAAATTCAAAAGGAGAGCATCAATTCGACCGACAATTGTGTCTTTTGAGCCGTGGGATATAAGATAGTCAATTAAATCCTTTTTGGAAGTGCCAAAAATCACGTCTGCGTCTTCTTCATTTGCCCTTCGCCTTTTCAAGGATTGCTTCGCAGTGAGGATACCCAATTTCGCAACTGTCTGACTGATACAATCTGCTACAACATGGGGTCTATAATCGAAAGTTGCCACTGGTTTCATATTTCGCAAAATGTCGGAGTCCCATATGACAAGAAAACGGTCTCCATCCAGGTCACCGCCACTACATACGTCTGCTGCAGGTCGTTCTCCTTTGACAGAAAACACAATCGCATTATGTATTGAATGGAATACGTCCAAATCAACAGCTTCAAGAAGCAGAACATCTCCAGGATGGTAGCAAGGGTTCCGCATTATGGCGACTCGTCCTTTCAAGACTTCGGATTTTCCATTTGGCAACAAAACATGGGCATAACATTGCCCAGGTTCTAGAATACCACGGTGATCACAGACTCCATATAGCAGATTTGACTTTCGGATTGGAAGAACCACTCTCCGTTCAGGATCAATGTCTTCGAGTCGTTCGTCTGGATCGTCACGAACGGAATGGGGAGGGTTGGTTTGTTTTCCTCTCCGCCACTTTCCGATTTGGCTTGCTTGCAACGTCTTTAATCGATTCCAGAAAGATTTCAAAGCTTCTTTGCGAGAATATGTTTTGGACAGAATGTTCTGTAATTCCTCGAATTCGCGGTCATGGCCGCAAATGTAGAGGAAATCAAAGGCGGCTTGAATATCCACCAAAGCGTGATTCACCGCATTTTTGTATTGGCGATCTTTTTCTGATATCATCTGTTGAAATTCGATTTAGCGTTGGCTGTTTACAATTGATCACACCTACTTTGGCATTCACACCCCTTTCCAACAAAATGTAAATAACTTGCATATTTAAACCCCTGCAGAGGAGTGGCTTGGAATAATTTAAAACAGCAATCGGCAACTTTTCAACTCTTCCTTCTCCTTGAATTTTTAGAATGTTGAGTTTTTGCATTGACTTCCGAAATACAATAGTGCGATCTTCCAGTGTCGGATCCACAACTAAAACGCCTTTCAATCCAGGGGCCCGGATCTGAAGAACAGATGGAACAGGATTCGCATTCGGTAGCAACTGCACGACCAAATCGCGGCTGATCCGTCCACAACCATCGGTGAAATTATATCCCATCCTTGTAATATCACTCTGTATTCTGACAAATACATTCGTTATCTCTTCGACGCCGCTTTCCAATTCATTCATCATCAGCCCGCTGTACTTTACAACTCGTGATACATCCATTACAGAGTCCAGGGATAGGTACCGCATTACTTCGTCTCGCTTTCCCCGCTCAATCATTAAGCAGTCCCGCTTTTCAAGCATAGCTCTCGTGCATGTGAAAAATTCGTGTGTATCATTGAACCCAGCTTCACAAAACTCACGATACTTTTCCAAATCATCTTTCCGATGAGTACCCTTGTAGTTGACACGAATTATTGACACTTTTTTTGGAAGGGTATAAGGGAGGAGCATTGTGGGGGTGAGTTTGAAAAAGTCTTTTTCCCAAGGTGGGTTTTTGCTTGGTTGGAAGAGTATGAGGTAAAAGGGAGAACCGCGACTGAAATATATCGGAGACAAAGATGACTTTGATGGGCTTGAAGAGAATGCCGATCCATGATGTTTGAGCATTGAGGTTCTGTTGAGTATTCTGCTATGGTGTGATTGTGAGGAATTCAAAGATGGCTGGAAAAAGCGTTACTACCAGAAGACTCATTTGAAGCAAGCGGTACCTTTCGTATCGATTTTGGCAAGGGTTTAGAAATAGATGCTTTACATGTATGTGTATTTGCACTGGATGAACACGGACTCTTTGAATGAGCATAATTATGAGAAAACAATCAAATGGAAAAACAAACATTGCTCCCACCTCCGAATCTTCCGAGTCGCCCATCATCGCTTCTAGAAAAGAATAATAGCCCAATGACTTCAATGATTCAACGATGTCCAACATTTCTTTCGATTTTCGTTCGTTGGCGTGTACCAAATCCAGTGCGTCCATAAGCTTAAGCTGGACAAACTCAGGAAGCTCATTCGAATCAGTTGGGGGTACATCATGTCTCAGGGAGGAAGCCGTAAGGGAATCGACGTCTGTTACTTCACTACCCAAGTCAATGGCGCGTCTTTTGAAAGGATTCTCGGTAGCTTCCTTCCTAATTGATATGTGGCGTTCTTGGAGTTTTTTGGGATTCGCATTGTCAAAGTCAGCTTCTGGTAGCACAATCCTGGCCTCCTTTCCCTTTCCTTTTCCTTTTAGGTCCAAGCAGGAAACTCCGTTCAGGTGCCACATCGAACGGCATTGGCAGCAAAGTTTGGTTTCGCAATAAATACAAACGATCATTGGATAGTTTGCTTCCAGTTCAAGTGTTCGTCCGATTGTCAGCACCTTACGACACAAATTATTGCAACATGTGAAGTAAGCGTCCTCCAGAGTGAGATCAATCACTTCAGCCGTTGATTTTGAGGGGCTTTCATTCAAAGAGTGGGATTCTGCGCAGGGGCATAGCTTCTCCTTATCCAATGAGATTTGTAGGGCTACACACGAATTACAGATAACATGGCCACAATCAATCCAAACTCCTTGAGCGTCTTCTTCTTCGGATTCAAGAGGACTGTTGTCTTCGAGGAACAGCGACGTTCTGCAAAGTTGACAATCCACTTCAAGAAACATGAAAACAAAAAAGAAAGGAGTACTTCTAACTACATTATAAAATTTTATCTGTTATTCTATCCACAAGAGTTTATTATCTAACGATCAATGCGTTTCATCGTCCGTCGCCGCCCCATTTCCTTTTGAAGATCCAAGTCTCCCCAGTCAATTCCCTTCCCCCAGCGACAGCATCGCGTAGCCAAACTGCCGCCTCCATTTTATTCCCTAATTTCAAATTAAGATACCCCAAATCAAACATTGCATCCACATCCCCAAGTGTTGCTGCCACTTTGTAAAAGTACATTGCTGCTGGTATGGATTTAGGAACTCCCCAACCCTGCATCAACGAGACTGCGATTTCGAACAAAGGAAGAGGTAGCATATTCATTGCTAAGAAATATGTTAAAACTTTTTTTACATAGTGAAAGTGGCTTACAAACCATCGTCCAGACTGAGGACCTCTTGGTGGGACGACGTGACTGAGAACAAACTAAACGCCGAAGAAACACCATTTGAAGCTCTACTTAATCGTCTTTGCTTCCACAAAGAGAGAGAGCTGTTTCTGTGATTCATTTGCAAGTTGCTATCTGATGCGTCTCGTGATGGAGCTTGCACCAAGAAAACCGACTCCGCCATTTCCTCGCCATGTTGAAGTTTAATTTGAACAAGGCCAGGTATCATGAGAATAAGTTTCTCCACGCATAACGTTAGTTCGAGAAACGCTGTTTCAAAGCTATTTGTTAGAATCGATACATGTTGGAGAGATTTACCCTTGTGCTTATCAAGGGCGAGACCCCATCCATGCCTTCGTGTAAGAGCTAGTAAATATAAAGCCAACGGATTCATGGTATCATCGGCTTGCAAGACTGCCGCTTTCTTCAGATACCAAGCTGAAAGTCTCAAGTTTCCCTCTTCATGATAATGAATCGCTAAACTCAACGAATCGTCGTTCACGAGCGTTGCTGGTGGAGGTGGTGGGAAATAATCGGGTTTAAGTTCGTCTTCAAGTCGTGTTTCATGTTCAGGATCAACTGCCGGATCAGAATAGTCGCAATCGAGAATTCGTTTAATTTTGCCAATGAGCCGCCGAATTCCTCGCTTCTTGACGATAGCCATGCCTTGAATGGGTATAAGAGAAATATCTGTTCTCCTTGGATTCAAATGTTTCACATGTTTGTCGTTTGAATTTGCATGTGCCCAAACAGAGTTGTCTTTGAGAAGATTGATTCTTGCCACCAACTCATGGAGATCGACATTGTTGGTTTCAAATGCCCGTTGGAGTGCTGTGTACTGAGCTGCAGTAAGTTCTGCAAAGGAGGCTGGAGGTTTGACCTTCTCATGTCGCTGAGATTTTGAGGGTCGCGAATTCGGACCGGATTGCGCAAGAAATCCTGAAACAGTTGGAGATAGCATTCGGCTTGGAGGCTGTGGCGTGACTGCTTGAGATCCATTGTTAGACTGCGTGGGGGAATTTCGTCCCAGCTACAATTGCAAATTTTTTGGTCAGGTTATTGAAACCAATAGCAATAATTATCTATTCTTACAGCGGAGGCAGGCAACAGTGAAACTCGCCTTTGTGTTGGCGGTGACGGCGATTGCTTATCTGCCCTATCAGCAGTATTGGCTCTCGCAATCGACACTTGGTTTCTTTTGCTTCTAATAGAGCTGATATTATGCGATTGTGCTGATGCGATGGAAAAGTCGCTTCCATTGGCTGAAGAATAGTGTGACGCAAAATTCTGGTGGCTCTGCTGCAAGTCTGCAGCCTGTTCTCTGAAGTTAGCCCAACGCGCCGCAAGAAATAAACAAATTTAACAAACGCGTCAATGATCATTGATATTTACAGAATTGATGATGGACGGAACAGCAATGCTGACGGCCAGAACACTCTTCCCATCGCCTAACACATCATCCATTGAGCGCGATGCTTCAAGATCATTAGAAGGAAAATCAATCTCTTCGAGTGTTTGTAGAGCAATCGCACTTCGGTCGCTGAACGGATTGGCGTCCTCCGATACTGAAGCAGACATGATTTCGAGGAGAGATTTGCAGCACACCCGATTTACCTTTCAGTGGGAGAAACACGTATCCGATTTCCTACTTTTTTAAAGAAATTAGGAACGGGCTTTAGCTTCCGAGCATAGGTACACAGTCAAACCATAAAAAAATAAAATAAAAAGATGGACAGAAACCGCTATGCACCAATGGATGTTGACGACCACAGTTCCTTCGCTGGCTGGACTGCACAAGCGCCAACAGTACCGATTAAGCCTGAATCTCCTGCATTGGCAAAGATGGACGGAAAGCAGTCTGGCATCAAGAAAACATCAGCAAAAACATCAACAGAAAAAGAACTCCAATCAACGCCTGCTTCTAAAGACAAAGTAGAGAAAGTCTCGACGAGTTCGTCCAATGTGCAGAAACGGAAGCAGACCGTACAAACCGCTGCAATCAACTCCCAACACATTATTGAAAGCCCTGGCACTATTGTGCCAAAACCCGGACTTTTGTCATTCGTTGGGCGAATATTTGCTGGGGATTCGAGGAACAGTCAAACACACCCAACTTCCCATAGCACTGTTTCCAACCATTTGCTGTGGCCATATATCCTCATGGGGTAATGAACGGCCGAGACTCTTCGGGGCGGATCTGTCTATTTACAATTTGAATTATAGATACTTACGGCTAGCTTTCACGCTCTTCACAATGTGTCTGTCTGTTTATTTGATCTTCCAGTTTATCAAAACTGTACAACATGATTTGGAAATGAAAGCAGTTGAATATTCCCAAGGTTAATTATATCAACGTTGCTATTGAATTGCGATCTCATTATCATGCGATTTTCAGACATCATCCAGCAAGTTCATGATTGCAGCAAAATGTATCTGGCAAATAAATGCTCTCCCCCTGAGCACAGAGTTCCTGCAATGCAGCAAATGTGCTCTGACTGGGAATTGTGTATGAACCGAGACCCACATGAGATTGGGCGCCTTAAAGTCGGGGCAGAGGCGATCGCAGAAGTCTTGAATCGATTATTTGAACCATTAAGCGTGAAAACAATGGTGAGATGTTTGGGGTTTGCTCTTGGATCTCCTAACATTGTGTTGCTCCATATCAAGATCTTTGGCTCTGTTCTCTTTTTTGGAACAATGTACTTGTATTTCACGGCGCCATCTTTTGAGAATCTCAAAACATTACCTCCTCAACTCCAGCATCACATACAGAATCATTATTCTCCTCAGCATCACTCGTCACAGACACAGTTTCATCAGTTGCCAACTAATTCTAATGCGATTGGAAACGGGAGCTTCGCGGCTAATCCGTCGGGGATCCCTCAATTTGGAGTCGCAGCTGGCGCTGCACAAATGCATCATCATTATTACGGTGTGAGTCCAATTCACGGAGCGCATACTCAATCCCAGATTGTGGATCGTGGTTTACGGCAAAAACCTGGTATGATGTCTGGAATGAGTTTGTTGGATGACGAGATTGACGATGAGATTTAGAACTTTTTGTGTACCTAAGTCGTAATGACAATTATGTATTTGATAAATGTTGATTGTATCGTATCGTTGTTTCCGCGAGTCAAGGGCTTGCTTAAAGAACCTCAACGACATTGTTTTTTTCCATACCTTTTTATTGGTTTGCAAAAGCAATATTCAATTAAGCAACACAGCGATAATTGGGCTCATCCCAAATTGGAGTATCTGGCAAGCAGTCACACTTTCCGTCATTCACAGACCAACTTCCTCCCAATGGACAAGCTCCAGTCCAAATACACCCTCTCTTCCCCCAGTAATCAGTTCCTTGCTGGAACTCACTCATACAAAACTGTACTTGCGGTGAAATCGGGACAGGTTGTTGCTGCTGTGGCTCTGCAGATGGGGGAAGAGCCTCTGGGTTTGGATTTGATTGTGGAGTACTTGGTACTGCTGGTTCACCCGTAACATCAATAAACGTAAATCCATCTGCATACAAATCCTCTGGCCGGATATTCATTGTCACGCTACATCCCGCAGTGTCCAATTTTGCATTACATGGGTCACCATCCTCTGTACCTCCTTCACAGACTCTCATACAGTAGATCCCATCACCCGCCTGTTCAACATAATTGATGAAAGTGGATCCTTGCAATACAGGATCAACACCACTGTACGGTTCTTTTCCGCAGTTTCGAAAGCGCACAGAGTCATCTAAAGAATCACCATGTCTTAATTAAATTAATTTTCGTGTTTTCTTTTCAACCGACTTACATTGACCCCCATCATCATACACATCTGGAGCACTTGGTGTGCAATTGATTTTCAATTCAGAGCAGTTCATTTTCCCCCAAATTTGCATGTACCTAAGAGGAGATAATAATGAGTGATGTTGCAGTGTGTCAATCAAAAGGCGAATTATAGAGGCGAGTGGAAAGTACACTCCTCAATTATCACGATTGTAAAGCGGTGAAAACAATTCACCGACGGCACAAACAAATAAAAAAGGACGCAAATATAGAAACCTTTTTCCTGGTACAGTAAAGTTTCTCAGAACGTGAGCACTGAGGATACCGTTGGAAGGCATCGTCATCACTTGGTCATTCGGTTTCTTCCCAACACAAAAGCTGGCAACGTAACCTTCAGCAGCTACAACCGTTGGAAACACGTCAGCATGGCTGTAATAGTAGGCATGAAGATATGGATCGTTCCAATCGGGTAAGTTGATACAAAAGTTCTTTTGTCAGCCACAGTAATTGTTAACTTAACCATTGTTCTGATAAAAGAAAGCAGGTTCACAGCATACCTCTGGATCTTGGATATAGACAAGCTGGTTGGGCAGGATTAAGCCTGGGTGTGGATCCGAGTTTGGTCCGAGATCCCAGTTTGCAGCTACACATTCGGATATCACTGGGAATGCTTGAACGAGGGATAGGCCAATTGCGGCGACTGTGGCAAGACTAAGAAGTGATTGCATCTTCAACGCTGGTATTGGGTAGTGTTCTTCGTTTTTTTCCACTTTTAAAACCCATTTAAGACCAAGCACTTAATTTACAACCGAATATTTACTGGGTTTTATTTCATGTTATGCTGTGTTCCGGATGAGACAGGCAGCACTTAGCATTTACTGTCATTCTATTGGTAACATGGATTATGCCCATGCTTCTGGCTGGTTTGGGACACGATTTTCATTTTGATGTTCCAACGACCACTCTTCAAACTCACAGTAAAACTGAAATGCCAATTCAGATTCAGCAGTGACATTGCAACGAATCGAATCCGAAACATTGGCGTGTAAGAGAGCAAAAACACTTCCATGAAAGAAACTCACTCTGTCTAAAGGCTGGCCCACATTGATGCTGGAAAGACAACAATCACCGAGCGAATGCTTTACTACGCAGGATATACTCAGCGCATTGGCGATGTCGACTCTGGGTCAACCGTCACTGACTACCTTCCAGCCGAAAGGTCGCGGGGGATTACTATCCAATCGGCCTGCATTCCTCTCTTCTGGAACGACCACCGAATCAACTTGATTGACACGCCAGGACATGTGGATTTCACAATGGAAGGTTAGGAAGTGAAAAACAACAAACTGAAATAAGATGTTAAAAAAGTAAAACCCGAATAGTCGAACGCTCTGTTCGTGTTCTCGATGGCGCGATTGTTCTTCTTGATGGGGTCGCAGGAGTGGAAGCGCAAACAGAAACTGTTTGGCGGCAAGCGAATCGGCAAAAGATTCCGCGGTTGATTGTCGTAAACAAAATGGATCGCGAAGGGAGCTCCTTCGCACGTGCATTGTCTGCTATTAATCATCGGTTGAAAGGCTGGGGCTCGCCTGTCGTCATTCAGTGGCCTATCTTTGCTGAAACTCCTGTTGGCCCAAAGTTCAAGGGTGTGTTTGACTTGATTGAGATGGCCGTGGTTGAGTTCGGGGCTAATGACACAGGGAGCGTTGTACAAAGAAGTAAAATAGACACTATGGTTGGGTTGGATTCTTTTGTCGAAGTTTGTTGTCGGGACTGTGGTGCTTTGGAAGGAGTAAAGCAGGAGCACGTGGAAAAACTGTGGAATCAGATATTTGATGCGAGAGTCTCTCTGGTGGAACAGTTGGCTGCTCTGGATGATCAAGTTGTGGAGGCTTTTCTGGAAGAAGCTGATGGGTCTCATTTTGCCCTAAAATCTTCGATATTGAAATCAGCACTCAGGCGACTGACGGGAGATGGAAAAGTGGTTCCAGTTATGTGTGCTTCGGCATTTAAAAATACTGGTGTTCAGCCTGTGATGGATGCCGTGGTGGATTATCTCCCAAGCCCAACAGAGAGACTGCCTCCTGTCGCAACACTGCCAAACGGAGAGACAACCACTGTCAATTATGATGATAAAAATTTCTCTGGACTGGCTTTCAAGATTATCCATGACGAGAAACGCGGAGCCATGGTTTTCATTAGAGTTTATTCAGGCATGTCTCAATTCATAGAATTTCAGAGTATTTATGGGTTTATAATGAAAATTAGGTGCTTTGGAGCCACGTGTGGTTCTCTATAATTCTTCCCAGAGAATAACCGAACGAGCAACTAAAATCTTGCAAATGTACGCTGATGATTACGAAGAAATTCCCAGCGTCTCCATTGGAAACATTGCATGTGTTCTTGGTCTAACGGAAACCAAAACCGGAGATACACTTTTGATTGCAAACCAGCACAGCATCAATAACGCCAAAGGCAACACCAAAAAATCAAACGACCAGCATTCTAAGCAAATCAAGCCACCTGCGTCAGCTTTTACGCTAGAAACCATTCATCTCCCTCCACCCGTGTTTGTGAGGTCCGTGGAACCAATTTCATCCAACGACGCTCGTAAAATTGAAACATCTCTCAATGCTCTTGTGCGTGAAGACCCGTCTCTCGTCGTCACAACAGATCCAGACAGTGGGCAGACTCTTTTGGGGGGCATGGGAGAGCTTCACTTGGAAATCGCGTCCGAACGGCTGTTGGATACTCACAAGTGTGCTGCACAAATGGGAAAAGTCTCAATTTCTTATCGCGAGACGATTCCGGGAGATGTTGTGGGCCCAATTGATTACACTCTCTATTATGACAAAGATATTTTCGGCAAACATTCGAAATTGAGAGTGAGGCTGCTTGTGGAAGGTATGGAGTTGGAGGAAGCAGCTGCAACAGGATCCGAGAACAACCATCAAGACTGGATTGATGTAACCGGAACAACAAAGGCCGTCAATGTCGTGGATATGGCGTCTCATTTTGATGTCAAGGATATGTTTCCAGTTCCTTTGCTGATGATTCCATCACGAAATGGAAAGGGCCCCTTGATTCCAATGGCGCCTAATGGGTATCCGTCGATTGAAGACTTGAAAGAGGCTATTGAGGGTGGAATTTACGGTGCTTTGGCTCGAGGTCCGATTTTGGGTTTCCCTGTGGTTAATTTGAAAGTCACTGTTTTGGAAGTCAGATTGGAGAAACCAGAGTTGACCTCTTTAGCCGGTGTACGGGGAGCGATTGGACGTTGCATGCGAGATTTGATGAGAGGTGTTAGTTCCACTGGAAGTTCTCCAAAGTGTCCTATGCGATTGTTGGAGCCTATCATGGATCTTGGAGTGACTGTTCCTGAAAAGTATGTTGGAGCTGTTACCAAGGACTTGACGGGAACACGAAGAGGGCATGTGATTGCACTCGGAACTGAATCGACGGGTGGCGTATCTGAGTCGGGTTCATACGAAAGCCATGTTATTTCTGCCACAGTACCCCTTGGATCAATGCTTGGTTATTCAACTACTTTGCGGGGTATGACTGCAGGAACTGGAGTGTTCTCCATGAAGCTGCTGGGGTATGGGCGCATGTCTGTAGACAGGGAAGAGGTGGTTGTGAAAGATATGAAGGGTTATTGAATATAAACTCCTCTTCTTATTGTCACTTATTGTCATTAATTGAGGGGAGGTTTACGAAGAGTTCAAATATCAGACAGATAATATTGGAGGGGAGCTCTCGGGCACTTGGCCTTGTGTGGTGGCGGCGACTGTATGGAGCCGGGAACCGGAGGCGGTGCGTGGTGCGAGAGTTTATAGGAAGATTAATTATTATTTTATTGCACAGATTCACATCACCACTATCTGTGGTTGCTCATTACTTGTCGTATCCGTTGCCCGGAGACCGACTTCCAACACTTCCCCTTGAGCGAGCCACAGTGTAATCGTGGGTGCGTTAGGATCTGAGTAAATACTAGTAGGTTTTCAATTGCGTCACGTTGTGTATTAATCGCGTTGCATGAGTGTAGCGGTACAAATGTAGCGGTCGTGATTAACAGGCTTGGTGTAATCAGCGGTTGGTACGTTTGCGCGTGCGTTGGTTGCAGTTCAATTGTGCGGGTAAGAACAAGGTACAATTCCCCTCAAGTGACACTGAATAGTGTGGCGAAGGAGCCTGTTCGAAGCGCGAGACTTCCCCTGAATTGAGTAGCAGAGTTGTAATAGTATAGAAGTTTGTGTAGTAGTGGTAGCGTAGCAGATAATAAAGTAGATTGAATTTAAGATGGTGTAATGTCGTGTCCAAAAAACAACCTCAGTGAGGAAAAAAATGGGAGGACAGGCAGGGTGCAGCGTGTATATTATGAAGGAACATAGTGCTGTGTAAGTAGTACAATTACTAACATTATGATGGAATGTTGTAAGGTGAATCAGAAGATAACGTTATTCCATAGCGTAGCAGATGATGCTTAATGGGTGTTTTCGTTGATTGAAAGTGTTAGTGTGTATTTTTGCGTCCAAAATAGTCACGTCAGGTGCAGTCGTTGTCAGTACAAGTCAGTGATGGGTGCGGTAAGAGTCAACGCAGGCGTCCAGGTGCGATTTAAAGGAAATGCGTAAGTAGGTTGATCAGACCTGTTTGGCATAATAGGCATGTATAGCTCTAATATTTTAATTTGTTAGCAAGATATATGGTATACTACATGATTGAGTGGGATATCAATTGCAAGGAATGGGTGTTGTTATTGTATCCAAGAGTCCTGTTCTGGTCGATGCTGTGCAGTCAACATGCTTGTTGAGTAGCGTAATTGCGTGGTTCAGCAGTTGTCACTATGTTTAGCCGACGTTGTTTGCTTCTACATCATATTGGGCAAGTGGTAGCACATCTCATCAGTTATTCCGTTGCTTGTGATACGTTGTTGTATCTGCTGGAAGCTGAAGAGTATATACTGTTAGTTTGGCATCAATGTGGATGTTTTGTGGTTGAGTCGTTCCAGGATTCTGGAAGAAAATCTTATCTATTTCTATTGGATGTGATATGCATGTTTAGTTTCTTGTTTCGTAATAGTTATGAAATAAAGAATGTAGCAATGCAACAGTGTGTGTGACAGCGGTGCCACAGAAGTTGTAAAGTTGTTATATTGGGTTTGAAAGTTTTTGTTGTGGTTGAGTCAACACTTATCGATTCAAACGGACAGAGTTAAGACTCCTGCGCTAATGGAGGGCTTAAGAATCTCAGTGTATTGTAACAGAGTATGTAGCGGTGTTGCTATGTGTGATGTAAGGCTATGTTGTGGGTTTGAAGGGTGAGTGGAAGGGGTTTTCGACACTTATTGGTTTCAAACGGGCAGAGTTAAGACCCTTAATCTATTGGAGGGGAGCTCTCGGGCACTTGGCCTTGTGTGGTGGCGGCGACTGTATGGAGCCGGGAACCGGAGGCGGTGCGTGGTGCGAGAGTTTATAGGAAGATTAATTGTTATTTTATTGCACAGATTCACATCACCACTATCTGTGGTTGCTCATTACTTGTCGTATCCGTTGCCCGGAGACCGACTTCCAACAGATAAGTGTATAACTTGGCAAAAATTGGTGTTCAATACCAGCCACACTTTTCCAACCATATATAACAGGGCTCTTTCCTCTACAAAATGGTTCGACACGCACGTAAATGATTCTGATTCAATACTTGTTGCTCGCCATTCAGTTTACGACTACACTTGTAATGGCTTACGATGTGGGTCATGCAGTTGGTCATGACAAAATGTGTCTTCGGGGAGGAGAAACAATGTGGCATGGGGCTGAGTTGTTCAATCCTCTCCGAAGGGACAAGCTGTCAATGCAGGTACAATTCAGTTCGTTGTTCTTCGTATGAGTTGCTGACATTCCCAAAACAGTCAGACGGCAATTTGGTTCTCTACCGCTCCGTTAAATTTTGCGAATACAAGAACAATGATGGGAAGCTCGAGTACGATTGTTCTGGCAGGACATGGCGAGCTATGTGGGCAACCAATTTACTTACGAATGTTATGAATGGGATGGTGCTTGAAAATTCTATGAATGGCAACTTGGTATTGTGGAGTCATGATTGGGAGTGGAGTTGGAATTCCGACACAATCTACAATGCCCCAAAACATCTTTGTCTCCAGAATGATGGAAACTTGGTCTTGTACAATCAAGACAGCTACGGAGAAGGGGATGCCGTGTGGTCCACGAATACTTGGCGCACTTGGTCGGATGTCAATGGGAAGGGCCAAACCTAAACAAAATAAACCTCATTCTGTTCTGATAAAAAAATGAAATGTAGAATGGTTTTCTTTTTTGACAGAAAAAATGCTACGACTGCGTTTGCCAACACTAGCAACTCGAGTCACACAAAACCGCCTGTTTTCATGTTCCAGCGTAAAACACGCCCAACCACCGGTTTTGGACCACACAGTCAGGAGGTACTTGAACTGCATCGAGGCAGTGACTGAACCATCAAAGTTTCAAGAAACTGTGAAGAGAGTAGAAGCATTCAAAGAAACGCTGGGATCTACTCTGCAAGAACGATTGATCAAAAAGGTGTGTTTTTGTGTGGAAAAGTGTGGAAGTAGTGGAAGACTGACATACTCGAAAACACAATAAGGACGCATTCATCAAAAGCGAAGTTGTGTTGGGTCGAGATTTAACCTCCAGATCTTCGCTTTGCGTAAAGTCCAATTGGTGGTTTCAGCTTGAGTTGAGTTTGGCCAATTCTTATGTCACAAAATGGCGCTTGTCCCTTCTGATAGTGTGTTCTTAGCGATCACCCAAACCATCCAAAGACCCTCATTTCGAAGCCGCCTCCAAAAGATGTTATTTCCAGCTTTCAAATCGAGCGTGCTGCGGGGTTGATTCTGAATGCTCTCAACTTCAAGGACACTGTTCAATCGTTTGTAGCCTCTCCTTTTCATTTAAGTCCGAGAGCATAGACTGACATCAATAACTGGAAAAAAGTGACCCATATGAAAACTTATTTGGCGCAGCCCGAATCCCCCTAAAATCGGTCGATTCTGTTGTCAAGCATGATTCGAAGCACATTGTTGTGATCACACGCGACCAATTCTATAAACTGAATGTTATCGATAACATTGGAAACAAGCCAACACTGAAAGAACTCCAGAGGTTTTCTTTTTTTTTTTGGCTGTCTATTTCTCCCACTCACAGAAAAAAAACCACAGACTTCTCTTTGCGATTGGAGCCAATAGCTTGGAAACAGATATTCAGCCAAACGTTGGAGCTTTGACATCCACGAATCGCGATGAATGGGCCGAGGTTATTCCAGCCATTCAAAAGATATGTCAATACTGATTCTGCTTCACGCCTTTCGTTACAGAATTACACCAAACTGGCATCAGCGAGTCCAGAAAACCAATCGAATTTGGACGCGATTGCATCGGCCCTCTTTGTGGTCTGCTTGGATGACCACTCGACAATCGCCAACATCAACCACTCGCACCACCAATTCATCCACAACAATAATGGCAGGAATCGATGGTTCGATAAGCCATTACAAATTATTTTGGCGTCCAGTGGAAGGACTGGTCTCAATGTAGAAGTCTCAAGCGTCGATATTTCGGCATACACCAGATTCGCAGAGTACTTGACCAACAAGTAAGAATAGTTTTCTGGCAGTTATAATCAGAAAATTAACTTGCTTGATTCTCTTAAAATGACAAAAAAAAAACAGCGAACCAGCGATTGACAAAACCACCGCTTCCAAAGAAACCAGCGACAAAACAACCACCACACCCCAAATCCTCTTCCCAGAACCAACGAAACTCACATGGACACTGACTCCAGAACTAGAAACAGCAATCTCAACAAGCTTGAAACGCGTTGAAACCATGGCCGCCACCAACGCAGAGAGCGTGCTCTTCCACAGTGATATTTACGGATCCCGATACATGCAGCAAGTCGCCCGTAGCGATCCAAGCGCGTTCATGAAACTTGCTTTGGCAGTAACCTGGCGTCGTTTGCATAAATCCACGACTGGAACAGCGAGCACCAGTCTTTCCACCGAGTCGCCAAACAAGTTTGTAACTGGATTCGATGGAACCAAAGAGACGTGGGCGTTTGCCGAGTCTTTTGATGATGACGATGTGTTGTATGATGATAAGCGTGGGCAGTTCAGAGCGGCTGAGGAGAACCTTTTGCTTGGCTCTGGGAGTGTGACTTTTGGAGAGAATGGGGAGGTTGTGGAGGTGGACCCGCGGCAGGTGGATCTTGAAATGGAGTCACATATCTCCGCGTTGATTGCCGCTGCGGAATCGAGTGCAGAAAAGGAGGAGCTTGAGGGCGTCTTTGGCGGAAGCGAGTGGGCTGCCGTGGTGGGACGTAAGGTTGGATTGGATACTGTCAACATTGGGTCCAGCATATCATCTTCGTCGAGTGGTGCGGGAAGTGGGAGCTTCTATGCAGGTTTTTCTCAATCGTGGGCGAATGGATACGGAATTGCATATTCGATTGGAGTGGATGACGTCAAGCTATCGATATCCAACAAAAAGGGTGGCAAGACGAGTTCTTATAGGTTCGCTGATACTTTGAAGAGAACTTTGGCAGATATGATGATTTTATTTCCAAAGAGGTTTTTTTTTTTTTTTGGTTAGTTTGAGTGTGGTGGATGCATTTGCTGATTTTATTTCCTCCAGATCTGAAGTTTGGGGATATGATTGGAAGGAAAAGTTTGCTCGCAAGAGGAAGGAGGAGTACTACTTGAAGACAATGAGAAAGCTGAGCGATGATTATTTGGCACAGAAAGATAGTCTGGCCAAGAAGTATGCCAGTCAAATGAAAAAATAAAAATCACCGAAGAAAAAAGAGGGGGTCAAGAATAATTCGGGCCATTATAAGCGATAATAATCATGGGTGTGATGAGGAATAAATTACGTTTTTTGAGAACCACTCCCATTTATTAACATAAATAACGTAGACAACCTTGCATTTTGTTCACATGAATTTGAGTCTAAACCCTGTGCTCTGCATCGTGGAATAATTCATATTTCCTCTTGGTTCTTCACCTTCCACCTCTTCTTCATCACCCCCATGCACCGCGTAAGGAACGCCAGGGCTGTGTATTTTCTTCTTTTCACCAGCACCTTTGCTTGGAAATGTGGGAAAGAAGGAAGGGTCTTTGGGAGGAGGGCTTTCGCTAAAGTATGGGTGTTTCAAGGCTTCCGCTGCAGTAATTCTTTGCTTTGGATCATATGTCAGAAGCTTCTCCATCAGATCAATGCCGTTCGCAGTTAAAGAAGGAAACCTCAGTTTTAGGTTATTGAAACTGTTTTTTTTCCTTTGAGTCAGTTGACATGAATAAACGAAGAAAAAAAAAACTACTCAACGGCTGATGCTTAAATGTAAACGACTTTGCATTCGGAAGATCCATGAACCCAGGCCAAATCTTTTCACTTGGAGTTCCAAGCAGTTTGAAGATTTTAGAGAGTTGGTCGATTTCTCCTTGGCCTGGAAGCAGGGGCTCCTTGTTGACGAGTTCAGCGAAAATGCAGCCGACGCTCCACATGTCGATGGCAGTTGTGTATTCTTTGGCACCCAATAGGAGTTCCGGAGCTCTGTCCAAATGGAACATTCGATCAGTTGTCCAGTGGTTCACAAAAAAAGGAATTTCAACAGCCATAATACATAGATGGGAGTAGCAGGAAACAATTAACCACCCTTTGGCAGATATTCCCTCCATGCAGTCAGGAAACATGAAAGAAAAAAAAAGACTCACCGATACCACAACGTAACCACCAACTGCGTCATATTCCCCGGCGGATCCGTAAACCGCCTCGCCAGCCCAAAATCCGCCACCTTCATCATCCCCCGATTATTCATGAGCAAATTACTCGTCTTCAAATCACGATGAACAATCCACTTTTGATGCAAACAATCCACCGCAGAAATCAACTGCCCCATCAAAGTCTTGATCTCCGACATCAAAAACGGCGACCGCATTGAATCCATCAAAGACTTGAGATCATGCTCGACAAACTCCATCACGATAAACACGCCCTGGTACGACGGCGTGACCACGATTTCGCGCACGTCGACAATGTTGGGGTGTTTTGCGAGGAGGAGGGTGTGGATTTCGCGAAGAGTTGTGATTGGGAAGCCGTTTGTTTCGTTTTCGAGTTTGAGTTTTTTGAGGGCGACGATTTCGTTGGTTTTGCGGTCTCGCGCGCGGTAGACGATGCCGTAGGAGCCTTCTTCGATGCGGTTTAGTTTTTCGTAGTTGTCGACGGAGCGGCAGGAGGTGATGAGAGGCTGGTGGGTCGAGTGGTGGTGTTGTTGTTGTTGTTGTTGTTGGTTGGGTTCGGGCGATTTGATTGGCTGCGGCTGAGCGAGTCGCTGCTTCTTTGTCGGTCGAGGAGTCTTTGACTGATTATTATCCGAGTCTTGATCATCGTCATCGTTGTTGTTGTTTGTCCATTTACTTGTTTTGGAAGACATTTAAAAAGTTCACTTCAAAAATGGCGAATCCAATTGTGAGGCTCTTGTGTGTGCATGTTTGTTCTGTTAGTTAACTATAGTTTTCTCTTTTTGTTTGTAGGTTTTCTTTGATGTTTCGATTGGTTTGTAGTTGTTTTTGCAGTGTGTGTGTTCGCAGTTCTGATTTTTTTGTTTCTTGCACCAGCTGGACAACCAGGTAACCTGAAGCAAAGTCTCATGCGCTGTGTTTAGACTCTAATCAATGAAGTGAATGCATCAATCAATTCAATCAATGGAAGCTGGTCGAATCAAGATGGAGCTCTTCAAAGATGTTGTACCCAAAACAGCCGAGAACTTTCGACAACTGTGTACAGGAGAATACAAGTATAAAGAAACATCATTTTCTACATCTGGAAGCTGACGTTATGCTTTTTTTTTCTACGTAAGGCGAAATGGTGTCCCACAAGGATACAAGAACTGCACATTTCACAGAATCATTAAGGGTATTCTTTTTTATCTTTTTTTTTTTTTTGTATTTTGATGCCCTAATTTTTAAAGAAATAAATGAATAGATTTCATGGTTCAAGGAGGCGATTTCTTGAAGGGCGATGGAACTGGATCAATGTGCATCTACGGAGGCGACACGTTTCCAGACGAAAACTTTACATTAAAGCATTCGTCGCCAGGGTTATTGTCAATGGTAAGTTCCATGTTTTTTTTTTGTATTATTTATTCCAAGTTCATTGATAAACAAAGATACCAGGCAAACTCTGGACCAAACACGAATGGCTGTCAATTCTTTATCACGTGTGCCAAGACTGATTTCTTGGATGGAAAACATATCGTCTTTGGTAAGAGAAAACTCTGTTATGGATGGGAATCAAAAAAGAATACTCAACAACAAAGTAAAAAAATAACTACCATAGGTCGTTTGATTGATGGATTACTCACGCTTAGAAAAATCGAAAACGTTCCTACTGGTCCAAACAATAAACCAAAAGTCCCTGTTATAATCACCGAGTGTGGTGAAATGTAAGAAAGTGGTAGAGAATAAAAAATATTAAGTTAAACAGTTCGGTTTTATTGTTGGATCTTTTTCTGTACAGTTAATTGATTCGATCGAATAGTCGAAATGACAATCATTTCTTGTCTTTTGGGCATTCACATCTGTCGGCAGGGGCGACTCCAGCCATGGCAGATTCGACATGCATTCCACAACCACCCCAGGTAGTCTTGCTGCACTTTGGACATTTGACTTGGTAGCACATGTTTTTGTGTTGATTGAGTTGAGTTTTCTTTGTGTTTTTCTGTTGGACCGATTACAATGGACGTGTCTGTTCTATTTATAGTGTTTTTTTTTTACCATGAGGCGCATCTTATTCAGCGACTGCTTTATTTGCAAATCAATTTGAACTAAAAAAAAGCTTATTCACCAATCAAATGAACTGAACTCATTTTTTATTTTTATTTAAAAGGTATTCAAAGAGCGAATCGCTGAGCACTGCGATCAAACATTTGTTCCTTCAACGACAGTTCTTGTAAGTAAACGTGATTTGGAGCAGCATCTCGGAGTTGGCTGGATGGAAAATAAGAAAAAAAAAAAAGAATAAGTGAAAACGGTATACTATACGAAAAAGACAAACACAATGATTATAATACTTTGTGAGACGTGTGACTAATTCAGCTGGTTTGCCGGTTGCATGGGCACAGACAATCAAGTTGATTAATGCTTCAGGTTCATTGTTGTTCTGGTATAGAATGATGGGTTAGTTACTTGGTATGGTGTGGTATGTTGTGGTATGGTATGGGAGGGTATATGTATTGAAAGAGATATGAAAGCGATATGAACTGCGATGAAAGAGATTCACCGCCTACGGCGGTATAAAAACAAAAAAGAGGGATTCACCGCCTACGGCGGTATGAACACAAAAAAAGACAGAAATTCACCGCCTACGGCGGTATAAAAACGATGAATGAAAGAGATTCACCGCCTACGGCGATATAAAAACGATGAATGAAAGAGATTCACCGCCTACGGCGGTATAAAAAAAAGAAAGAAATTCACCGCCTACGGCGGTACGAAAACAAAAAAAGAAAGAATTCACCGCCGTAGGCGGTGTTGTCCACGCCTACGGCGTGGTTTTTCACGCCTTCGGCGTACTTCACCGCCTACGGCGGTACGAAAACAAAAAAAAAAAAAGAAATACACCGCCTACGGCGGTGCTGTCCACGCCTACGGCGTGGTTTCTCACGCCTTCGGCGTACTTTTTTTCACGCCTTCGGCGTACTTCACCGCCTACGGCGTACAGCGTACTTTAACCGAACCAAATTCAAAGCCTCAGTCAAAACAGCTTCGGCGTCCAAAAAGTCGCCTGCCTGAATTTTAGCGACAGCCTTACTAGTCAAGAGTTTAGCGGTGGCGGTATTTGAAGCCACGAGTTCATCAAAAGTGTAAAAAGCGTCATTGGCCTTTTCCGGATCGAGCAGATTGATCCAAGCTTCAATGAGTTGAGCCTGAGTTGCGTCATCGGCCCACGACTTCATTGCCGCGACTTCCTTGCGCGCCAGATCTAGTCTGTTTAGCGCCACGAGAGTCTGTACTCTGAGGCCAATGACGTCAAAGTCCCGCTGCGAGACAGCCGCATGCAGCGTGGCCAGGGCGTCGTCGAAGCGCGCGGCGTTGAACAGCGCGGACGCGACGAGGACGGCGAGCAGCGGCGTCGGCGTCGGCGTCGCCGTGGTTGTCGCAAAGAGACGCGCCGCAGCGTCGGCGTCGCCGGCCGCCAGCGCCGCGAGCGCGCGCAGCTCCGGCGAGTCTTTGTCTGCCGCAGCGACGTCGAGCGCCAGCGCGCGGCGGCCCTGCGCCAGAAACGCGCGGTGCAGCACCGCCTTCTGCTCGCCCTGCGCGCCAGGCGCCACGCGCTTCGCCGCTTCGTTGACCGCCTGCTGGAACCCGCCGAGGAAGAACGCCTTGCGCAGCGAATGCAGTTCGTCTTTTGATGTTGATGTTGTTGTTGATGTTAGATGTTGTTGATGTCCACTCTCTTGTTTCTTACCGACTGTGTCGGCCATTTCTTTCAACTTAAATAAAAAAAAATGTCTTTCATCACTCACGTTCTCGTCGCTTCCTTCCACCACAGGAACGGGAACCAGATCGACTACGCTGTTCCTGCTTTCGATACTGATGAACAACAGAACACGATCGCTTCAAAGCAGGCGGGCATCGCGTTGCCCGATGAACTCGCCGTCTTGGTTTGTCCTTGTTTTTCAATCCAAAACAATCAATTTAAAGACTGTGTACTACAGCCTTTCTTGTGCATTGCTGATGGCGCCCATTCTTTGAGTGTCGAGTCTGAAGATGATGGTGCCAATCTTGTCTGTTCGTGTTTAAATGCCCGCCGCAGGCGGGATCCCATCGCCGTAGGCGGAGCCTCACCGCCGTAGGCGGGTACATCGCCGAAGGCGGTCGGGTACACTGCCGAAGGCGATGTATTCTTTCTTTTCACGTACCGCCGAAGGCGGGTCTACCGCCGAAGGCGGTCGGGTTCACCGCCGAAGGCGGTTTATTCTTTCTTTTCATATTCCCACTTCAAGATCTCTTCCTTTCAAACACAAGATACTTACACAACTCCCAAGACTTTCAAATTCCTACAATCTCTGGTTCTCCCAGAATCTACGGACTCTCTTGTTTTCGTCAAATTCTTGCTTCCGATTTAACAGTCAAAACTACCGATGTTACGCGTTCTATGGTTCAAAAAGCTCTTGTCGTTCTTTCAACTGAACCCTTGATTTCTAGTTTGGTTGTCGATAAGTTGATTTTGGTTACCAAGGCTTTTTTTGATCAACGGGATTTTTCGAATTTGGGTGTTGTTGATGTAGTGTGTTTTTTTTTTTTTTTTTTTTTTCGCCGAAGGCGAGAGATACTGCCGAAGGCAGTCAACACCGCCGAAGGCGGTGAATCTTTTACCGCCGAAAGATGCTGCCGAAGGCAGTGAATACCGCCGAAGGCGGTTGTGTACCGCCGAAGGCGGTGAATCTTTTACCGCCGAAAGATACTGCCGAAGGCAGTCAACACAGCCGAAGGCGGTTGTGTACCGCCGAAGGCGGTGTCTTTTCCTTTATTTTCTTCATTCTTACCTTCATCCTTCATTCCCTTCATTCTCTCCCCCCCACACCGCCGTAAGCGGTGAATCCCTCCTCGCGATTTCTCTTTCAAACCGCCAAAGGCGGTGTCTCTTATTCGTTCCCTTTATTCTCTCTTCCACACCGCCGTAGGCGGTGAATCCCTTTTTATTTCATTCCACCTTCAACACCGGAATTTCATTCCCACCCACACATCAATCAATGATAAACCGCCGAAGGCGGTGTCTTCTCTTTCATTCCCTTCATTCTCTCTTCCAAACCGCCTTCGGCGGTGAATCCTATATTGTTTTGTCTTTCATACCGCCAACGGCGGTGTGTGTCTCTTGCTCATTCCCTTCATTCACCCCTTCACACCGCCTTCGGCGGTGAATCTCTTTCATTCCCTCATTCATTCCACCTTCAACACCCACACATCAATCAATCAATCAATCAATACTAAAAAACAACCCACAGGAACTCTACAAAACCTTGAAAAACACATTCCACTCCTACATACCCGATTCAGACTTGACAACAGGCTTGAAACTCAGAGAAACCGTCTCCACATTCAAAGGAAGCCTCCTACAAATCTTTAAACTCCTCCTCCTCCAACGCCGCGTGCTCTTTTTTGGGACAAACACGGCTCGACTCGGACAAACCCAATACGGCATTCTATCTCTGTTTCCGGGGCTGTTGCGGTCGCTGTGTACATTGAAACCGCAAGACGCTTTGTTGCCTGCAAATGCAGAGAGTGCTGCGGATTTGAGGTTGGCGTCAACGGCGTCGCATTGGGAGAGTTTGGGGCTTCCGTTGAAGCTGTTTGGCAAAGAATCGTGGTTTTTGCCGTTTATTTCGTTGCATCAGATTGATTTGTTGACGAGTCCGGATATCAAGGCGTGGGTTTTTGGGACGAGTAATTCCATTTTCGCTGTTCAACGAGGTGCTAATATTGATGCGATTATTAACGTAAGCATCTTTCTTTTTTTTAAAAAAATGGTTTTTACTCAATCCCCACCGAATTCGAAAAGACTGATACTGGAGCTATTGATTTGATAAATTCAAGTTTATCCAGTGCAATCGCGTTGGGTGGAGCAGATCGCGCTTTTATTGAAGGTTTCTTTTTTTAACTTGTTTTTTTTAATTTTTTAATTTTTATCGTTCATTCATTGCCGATTGAACTCCGTCTCAATTGTCTTTAGAACTCGTGGATACTGTGATTAATTCATGGGACTATGATCATGGTAACGGGAATTAGTAAACGATAAAAAAGGTGCAACCACTGCTGATCCCTTTTTTTTTGGCTTGAATTCCCATAGATGATCTCAATTCGGATCAATTGGGTGATTACGAAGGTAGTGATAATTACATACGCGCACGATTCGAGGAATACACCACGTCTCTCCTTATAACAACAAAACACACTATGATGATGGGGAATGGGTTGGATGAGTTGGATGATACTGAAGGTTAATAACTCTTTTTTCTTACATCACTGTAAATTAAACTTCTTTTTTTATGGTAGTGGTAGACAAGGATCTGTTGGCTGACTTCAATTACGCTTGGATCGAATTATGGATGGAAACAGTCAACTACAAGGAGTGGGTTGCGGATCCGTTGGTGAATCCAGGCGATTTGTTGAGTACAAAGTGTTTGGTTTCTTTTCCCCCTTTTCTTGGAATTAATCTTCTTTTTTTCCATTTTCTTCTTGGGGGAGTCAGGTTAAAAGCACCAGGCCATCCCAAACATGGCGTCGCTGACGATGATCCCGTCACGAGTGCATTCAGGGGTCTTCAGACAACCTTGGCGCCTATCCAAACAAACTTGAGTAAAGCGTTTGTGCAAGCTGAAGCCGGGATCGCGTCGGCTGTCACGAATTTGACGTCAGCGGAACAACAGAAAGTGATGGCAGGTAATGCACCAAAACTACAAAAAAAAAGAGGCACTTAAAATCTAAACGATATACTTTTTTATTATTATTATTGCGTCACCGTTAAAAAAGAGAAATTGGAGCAAGCTGTATCAACAGCCCGAAGCGCTGCTGGAACGACACTCACAACAGCCAAGGAAGCAGCACAAGATTTCGGGAAAGTTGCTGAACATGCCTTGTCAACGGCTGGGAAAGCCGCTGAGGTGGCGGCATTGAATGCTGGGAAAGTGGCACAGGAAGGATTCGCGACTGTTGTTGCTGGATTCAAGGATCCCAATGTAATGCAAGGTAAATTAGGGTGGAGGAGAGAGGCATGTAAATTAGGAAGGTGATATATGTAAAATTGTTTTTTTTTGCTTCCAGAGAACGCGACAAAGGCTATGGAAAGCGTAAGCACGAATGCCAAAAAGTTATGGTCTACAGTTGGATCATGGGGAGGTGGATGGTTTGATTCCTTGACCGATTTGCAAAAGGAACAGGAAGCTGCTGCTGCTCAAGAAAAGAAGAATGGAAGCTTGGCGGAACATGAACCGTTTGTAGTTGGTGATGCGGGTGGGAATTCAACGCAGAATCTTTTGTTTCACCAAGACGAGGAACAGAGGGCGGCGAGTCCTGCAGCCGAGAAAAAGGAGGGTGCTGTGAAGGGAGGTGAAACGGAGGAAGAAGTTGGTTACAGTTTTGTATGATCAACTTAGAAATGAAATCTGTTCTTTTTCTTCTTTCTTTTGGGTATCTTTTCACTTTATTATGAAATTTTATCAGTGTAATAGTGTGGCTGGTTGTGTTAATCTCCAAATGAAATTTTTAAATATTAACAAGCCCTCTGAGGAAACTTTCGCGCTCTAACAAAACTCAAACTCCACATTAACCTGATCAATTCCAAACCGTTCCTTCATAATCTCAGTAACACGAGAAACCGTCGCCTTCTGAAGCACCCCTCCACCACCTCCTTCCAAAATCTCAACCCCAACCGCCAACCGCATCACAGCAACATGAGAATCTTGACTCAAACTCCACATGTTCAATTTACTAACGCTCTTGACAAACGGAATCGAGCACAACGCAGATTCAACCTCATTGTCGCCGAGACTTTGAACCAAACTTGGCGTTCCTTGCAAGAGAATCGCAAAACAACGCGACATGAGTCCCCAAGTGGATCCAAATACGAGAACCGAAAAAAAGAAGGTACATAAGGGGTCCACGATTGTCCATTCGGGTTTGAAGAGGAGAATGATGCTGGCAATCATGACGCCGATGGATGAAATCAGGTCGGAGATGACGTGGACAGCTGCAGCTCGAACGTTTATATCCATATTCTGGGGTTGTTTTTATGTGTTGTAAGTACTGAAAGCCACCAAAAAAAAAAGACAAAGGAAAGCAATTAACGGAGAAGAAAAGAAAACTTACTTCCATTTGTAGGAACCAGAACCAGTTGGTTTTTTTAGGTTGTGCGCCGGCGGAACCGCATTCTTCTCCTGAGTGGTGATGATGCTGTTGCCCAGCTTCCAGTGTTTCATACGCGATACTTGAATTGCTGCTGCCGCTGCTGCTGAGTAACGGAGTGGTATCAGACACAGTTGTGTGAGAATGGCCGTGACAGCTATGTTTCCTGCCAGTGCAATTGGCATGTTTTGAATGAGGACCTTCGGCCGCAATGGACGTAGAGCAATTATTTATAGCAGGCGAGTGACTTGGATTAGATTTTTGGTGGGTATGACTATTGTGGCTGTGACTGTCACTGTGGCTGTGCGTTGAATTGTGGGAATGGGAATCGTGGGAATGAGTATTGCAAAAGTTACTGCCGTGTGAATGAGCGTGTTCATGACTTCCACCGTGAGGGTTGGTGTGTCCGTGACCTCCTCCTCCTCCGTGAGAATGGCTGCAACCGCTGTCAGAGGAGTGGAGAGTAAACGCCAAAGCAATGTTGACTCCAACACCAAACAATGCAGTCCAGAACATGATTAGTGCGTCGATTGGAGTTGGGTTAAGAACGCGGTTGGCAGCTTCAATCACAAGAAATACTGTGATTATCCTTGCAACCGCAATAACAGTATGGGTTTTTTAGTATTGAATATATAGACAACATAGCCACAGCCTACCAGATAGATAGTGTAGACATGACAGCTGCAAGAACTTCAAACCGTTTGTAACCAAACGAGAAAGCTGGATATGGGTCAAGATAAATCGATAAGTATCGTCAGTACCACATCATCCATGTTCATAAATCATGATCATGCGGCATCACCCCACCTTTGGTTGCAGCTCTCTGCGACATACGCATGGCAAACAGACTTAGTCCAAAGCCCGCGACATCACTTAACAAGTGGAAGGCGTCACTCAGGATCGCTAAACTGCCGCAAAGCCAACCAGCAACAAGCTCAACAAGGAAAAAGACAAAGCAGAGAATTAATGCTGCAACCAGCGATTTCTTGATGGCGGTCTTATCTTCCCCAGAGTCCATTTGGAGAAAAGAAAATTAAAAGAAATGAAATTTAATTGGAAAATAAATTGTTCGAGGAAAAAAAAACCTTGTAAACACGTCTCGGAACATTTTCCCAAAAATGCCTCAATTGAAAAAAAAAAAACCCTTGGAGTTCAATTTATTGCTTGGCGAGCAATTCTAATTATAATCTGTATTTGTTGCCCAAACTGCATCACGATCACTGTATTGATCTTGATTATAAAGCACCAAGTTCCCGTCGTCTTGGATACAAAGGTGCTTTGGAGCATTGTAGACTGTTCCAGATGACCAAGCCCATTGCCCGTCGCCTCTCCATAAGATCAAGTTTCCGTTCATGTGGTTTTCAAAAACGTTCCCTTGACCAACAGTATTTGTAGCCCATCGAGCCCTGTAAGTGCACCAATAAAACCAGCACCAATTTGGATTATCATGACCATAGACAACAAGGTTTCCATCACTCTAGATTTGGTTTAAGTTTTTTTGGTGTTGAACTTTTTTTTGGGGAGGAGCTTTACCTGCATTGTAAGCTGAACGTGGCCAGCTGGTGCCAACATATAGTCGTCTTTGTTCATGGTTTCTCCACCCATCAAACAGGTCTTTCCTTCATCGACAATGAGTCCTACACGACGAGAAGAAACAGCGCCAAATAAAAGAAGGGAGGCAATGGTCCAACAGTGCATTGATATTTTGTGGTATCTGATTGATTTTTGAGAACATTTTGTTGCTCTTGTGTGGCTGGGTTGTTTGGTGGCTGGCTAGATCAAAAAGAGACGCTCGCTAATCAGCCACAATCGTAGATAATCTGTCTCGTAATTTGTCATTTGAAAAATGCATTTATATTTTTAAAGCATTTTAGCACAATTCGCCTTTAGCCATGTAGGCTTTTATTAAAAAATAAAGTAAAACTTTATCTTCCAAAAAACGAAAGAAATGCAGCGCTACACGGTGTTCCCGCGCACGCTCTTCCGCATCCAGCCGCGCCTGCCGGTGGCAGCGTCGCAGCCGCTGTCGCTGCCGCTGTGGCCGGTGTCGCCGAAGATGGTCGCTGTTCTTGCGGACTTCCCTGCGGACTCTCCTCAGCTGCGCGTGTTCCGCATGCAGGAGGCCACTGCCGTGCCCGAGGGCTTCTGCGTGTTCCACGATCACAAACACTCGGACCACTACTCGCTGCAGGCGGCGCGCGAGATGCCGCTGGCTGAGATGAACGCGCGGCTGACGGCGTATCTCGAGTCGCTGCCGCCTCAGACAAGGGACAAGTTTATCGAGTGGTACAACGACCCCGACGACCAGGACAACTGATCGAGTGCTTTATTCGTTGATTTATTCGCTGTCAATAAACCCCTTCGACTTCAACGTTGTTGTTGACCATTCCCACAACTCTCGCGCCATCTTCTCGTCTTTTCCTTGTGCACTCGTTTCACCCACCGTTGCCGTGGGCACAAAATACATTCCCTTGTATCCCTTCTCAACAATCTCATTCGACGTGGCACAATAGACCTTGTTTTTGTCGATATAATATGAAATCATCAGTTTTCATCTGTTTTCATACAAAAGAAAAACAAAAAAAGAAAAAGAAACCTGAGTTAAAGCCCCGCTTGCTGGAGTTGCTGCCATTTGCTTTACAAGAGCACTCAATGCCCAAGAAATATTCGCGCCACTTGCCAAATTGGTGGAAACCATCCCAGGATGAACAGAATTGACGTAAATGTTGGTGACGCCACTTTCCTCGAGTTTTTTTTGGAGGTGGGTTGTAAACAAGACGTTTGCGATTTTGCTTTGGCCGTATGCAAGCCATGGCTTGTAAGCTGGTTGTTTTGGATGTCAGATTCTGCAAGTGTTACAAAAAAAAAGCTCTAACTTTCTGCACTGTTAATGTTTGCAAAATCGATACCAGCCTTGTAAGACGTTGTGTGAGCCATGGACGAGAGGTTCACGATTCTTGCACTCCCCGCAGATGCAGCTGTTTCTTGAATGATGGGGAGAAGCAGTGACGTTAAATAAAACGGACCCAAGTGATTGCTTGCGAATTGTAGTTCAACATCTATTTATAAACGAATAGAAACCCTTTTTAGAAATAAATTTTATACTTTTGGACACTAGACCATTCTTGGACAGTGAGAACTTCTCCAACCCCATAATTCCTATAAAAGAATTCAATTCTCTCTTTTCGAAAAAAAAAAAACAAACTGATTCCATACCCGCATTGTTCATCAAAATATGGATGGGGATCTTTTCCTTCTTGACTTGATCTGCAAACTGTTGAACACTGGCAAGACTTGACAGATCCAATCCCATATACCGAACGCTGGCGTTAGGAACGACTTTTTTCAATTCTTCGATTGCTGCGCGCGTTTTCTCTTCAGATCTGCAAGCCATGATGCTAATGGTTCAAGTTGGGTGTAACTGTCAGAATAATGCCGCTTTTTTTAACCACTCGTTTCACTTAACATGTGACAACCTACAAAAGTAAAAGGTTTATGCATTTCATTCAAAGAGGATTTGTGAGAATACTATCTGTACCTTTGCTTGCCATCATATAAGTGGAGGCGAGCCCTAAACCTGAGGAAGATCCAGTAATGATGGCAGTCTTTCCTGTCAAGTCGGGAACATCTGCGGCGCTGAACTTTGAACGAAATAGACTCTACAGGTTATGTGTCTTAGAGCCGTAGAGTGGTGGGCGGCTTGTCTTTCAGGACTCACAAACATAGAGCTTCTTTTCTTTTCAAGATTTTTTTTTAACAGTTTGGTAATTTGAGGTTATTTGTCATCAAATTTGATTTCCCTATTTGACACAACAAAACAAACACTTCGTTTTTTAAAAGCTGGGAACACTAAACCCTTCCTTGGTCAAAACATCCACAGACCAGTCCCACAACTCACCCCCCAGATTCTCATCACACGCCCAAGAACTGGGTGTCGCCAACCTGGCCGTCGGCACAAAATAACAACCCTTATATCCACTCCACACAATCTCCTTTGACGTTGCACAATACAACTGCGTCAACGCGCCTTGACTCGGAGAAAGAGCCACACCCAGCATGATTGGGTTATTCCACAAGACCCCAACATTTGCACTTTGAAATCCAAGATTTGTAGACACTCCGCCGGGATGCACTGCGTTCACGTATATATTGGATAAATGTGGGTATTGTTTGTCGATCCGTCGTTGCAGCTGTTTCGAAAAGAGGATGTTGGATAGCTTCGATTGGCCATAGGCGAGCCACGGTTGGTATCCCCTTTCATCCGTCATTTTACTGAAATCAATGCCGCGCCAGTAGGTAATTCTGTGGCCGATGGAGGCAAGGTTCACGATCCGGATGGAGTCTCCGGTTTTGGCTGCTGCGACTGCCGTCTTTTCGAGAATCGGCATCAAGAGGAGTGTTAGGTAGAAATGGCCTAAATGGTTTCCAGACATTTGGAGTTCGATGCCGTGTTTTGACTTTTGGAATTTCGGTGGTGCCATGATTCCTAAATAATAATAAAAAAGGTTCAATAAAAAAAAACGCGAACCGCTTCAATCGTACCTGCATTATTCATTAGAATATGAAGTGGTTTCTTGGAGGCCAGGAATTCTCCAGCAAAAGCCTTGACGCTATCCCAATCAGCTAGCTCCAATTTCATAAACTCGAGGTCCGCGTCAGGAACTGTTTCTTTGATTTCTTTGATTGCTTGAAGGGCGCGTTCTTCTGAGCGGCAGGCCAGGATGCTGTTTGATAGGGGGTAGCATGATGTAAGTAGAAATAACACGTTCCCACTGCAAGCAAACCGTACATTCGACAGCCTGAACAAAATCGAGTTATAGAATTTCAAAGATGAATCAGATAACTTAGGCAAGTAATTCGCATATCACCTTTGGAAGCCATTGCCTTGGCAGCTTCGAATCCAAGACCTGAATTTGCTCCCGTAATAATTGCCGTCTTCCCAGTCAAATCCGGGATATCCCGGACAGAGAAGGGAAGCGGGGCAAGAAGAAGTCGATAGATCAGGAATGATGTGGCGATGGCTGCTAGAACCGCTAAACCAATCTCTGAATCCATGCTCTTACACGTTGACAGTAAATTTGAAATTCAATAATTTTAATAGAGTAAATAAATTAAACGATCTTCTTTATGTAATATTACAAAGTGAGAGCCATTAGCGTTCTTCGTTTACGCATTCTATCGACAATGGTTGTTTCCTCGGCAACGATTTCGCCCACCTTTTCCACCTTGAAAAGAAACTTGCTTATTAGCAAAAATAATGAAGACAAGATTGTCACATACCAATAACTCAATATGAGCATCTACTTCTTGAAGTCTCAGCTCTTCCCAATCTATATGGCATTTGCATCGGTCTCCCGGTGTTGAGCACATTGTCGGGAGAACTGCATTCCGCACTTCAAGCATGGTAGAAGCCGATGACAACGCGTCCAAATCTAATCCATACACAGGGTCCGCCAATCTCCCTCCTAGTCCGTCGGCTTCGTTCTCCTCATTTCCACTTTCATTGTCGGAAATAACCAACACCCCATTTTCTAAAGCCTCGCCGCTATCAATCCGCTTCAACCACACATCTACAATCCGGGTATCAAATCCGCAAATTTCCGCAACCCCTGCATTCATTGTTCCTTCGTCCGCAACAGCCAGCTCTACGTCATCTTCTGTCCGATTCTTTCTCCTCTTCTTCCTCTTGGAACTCTTTTTCCGCACCACCAACTCCTCCTCACCAGCAATTAAACTATTCTCTTTATCATCATCATTCCCCATCCTTGAAGCAGCAGCCCCCAAAAAGTAATTCACAGCCTTCTTCCGGAACACACACAAATCAATCAATTTCCGCCCTTCCTCCCACACTTGAACCCATCGTTTCGCGGTCCACTTTTCTTTCCATAATGCTTTCAGCCTGTCACTGTCTATCGCGTCAAAGGCCTCTAGACTTGGCAAGTCTTCATTTCGTTGCGCCAACAGTTTCAAGAGCGGATGCATGTGTTTGCGGAGAGGCAGAGATGGGAGAGACTTGTGCAAGTGATAATGAGATATACTTTTCCCGCACACGTCGCTGCAATATCGAGAGTTGGTGCCCCCACTGATTGTAGAAATGGAATCTGCAGCAGCAGAGGACGACGACGACGCGGCGGTCTTTTTCTCTGTGGGTAGCAGGTGCGGGGCGATTGGATCCGGAAGATATTTGAGACATGTTGGAAGTGTTTGGTAGAGATGGGATAGGTGTTGTTTTTGAAGGAGGTTCAAGTGTTGGTTGTAGATTTTGTCAGCATTGGCATTGGTAGTTGTTTCCTTTGATGCGCGTGGTTCCCGATTTCCGGGTTGTTGTGGATTCACCACGACTGGTAACGGGGACTGGGGTACAGATATTGCTTCAATGTTGATGGATTCGGATGCCTCTTCGGTTAATCCCTCGATATCAATGAAATCCAGATGCTCGTATTCGACGAAATCCGGAGTAGGCGGTGGGGATTCCGGGGAGTCTGCTATGGGTGGAGGGGATTCAGGGGAATCTGATATTGAGGGAGTGGTTGCGTCTGATTCTGGAGTGAGACGCTCTCCAACTGCTGAAGGACCAAAAGAATGATGCTGTTGCTGCTGTTTAAAAGGCAGAAGCTGCTGCTCCAGAAGAAGGGACTGTTCTCGGAATGTTTCGCCGGCCAGCCAACCGGCGCAAAACTTTTTAAAGACAGGGCGTCTGCCGCTATCGCGTTCACAAATACGGCAGAACCAGAGGAAAATCCGTTCGGCTTCCTCCTCTTTCATGTTGGCGCAAATTCCGTGATACCACTCATCACATCCATCACACTTGAAAAAACGTCAAGAGACACACATGAGTTTTTGAAGAAAAATATGATGGAACTGCTTACTTGAATATAGAAGAGGTTCGGGTCGTATCTTTTTCGACAGTAACAGTATACTTTTGTTGGATCCTCATCCTCTGAATACTCGTAGTCATATTCGTCTCCATCGGCTTCATCATCTTTTTTGACAGGTATTAGACTCGCTGGTGGTTTGGCTGCGGCTCGATTACTTCGGCTTTTAGCTCTCTTGGGTGCACGTTTGGCACTCTTCTGAGTTTAAAAGTTGGAGATGAGACGGGGGACTTTCCTCGTCTGCTCATACCTTCTTCTTCACGGCTGCCGTGGTTTGTTTGGGTTTCACCACAACAGCAGCAGCCGCTTTCTGCGTCGTTCTTCGCGGTGGTGGCAGTTGAATTTGATTGACAGCCTTTGCTCTCGTTTCTCGGATCTTCTTCTGAGCGCCCATCTTGGGCTTTTCATCTGCCCGTTCTTCGTCTTCTCCTTGTTCTTCTATTTGTTCTTGTTGTTCTTCTTCTTCTTTGTTCTCTGCGCGCCGCAGTTCGACGCCCTCGCTGTGTCCAGCCTGTAGTTTGAGCGAGCCGCGCTTCCACCGCAAGCAGCATTTGTTGCACAGAACATCGAAGCGGTGCGGCCCTTTTCGCCACTGGACGCTGTGCGTTGTCAGGCAGCAGTCGCACTTGCGGGTTTGGTTTGTTTGGTGGTGCGACATTGGTTGTCCGAGAATTGGCAAAGAGACAAACAGAGAAAGAAAGAAAGAACGAGGACAAGAAAACAAATGAGATCATGAAATAACACATTCCAAGGGTGCGCTTGGTGCGAGTGAATGCGCAGACATAGGATCATACCCATCATTCAACACCGCGATACATCATCTCTAAAACCCCCCATCGCCGATTCTCACAAAAGGCTCATGCCAAGGGCCCAACGGGGAATTGAACCCCGGACCTCTCGCACCCGAAGCGAGCATCTTACTACTAGACCATTGGGCCGATGCATTTGGGAAAGATGTAGAAGTACATAAAAAATATTTGGTTATGGACTATATCGCAACTTAAGTCCTATTATTCAATTTCTAATTTACTTCAATATTTTTTTCGCATGTAAGCGGCCGGCAGGTCGACGCCTGATGGTCACAGTAGTAGTACCATTGAAGAAGGCATTTTTATGTTGCAACCGCGATAATCTGCAGGTAACAAACTCCGACATGCGGCAAAGCAGATTCATTACACATGCTGGTCGCATCATTGGTCATAGTTTTACATGCTTGGCCATGAATCAAGCCATTTAAAATCCTCAAACATAACGCTCAAACAACCAAAAATCATGACTTCTGCTTCCTACGCGCCATCATCAGCATCTACAGCAGCAACATCAACGACTGTTCTTACTTCAGCTTCTGTTAGACGACGCCAATCATTCTTGGGAATATTTACGTCTCCACCAAGAGAATCCCACGATGACCGCCGGGCATCCCACAAAGCGACACCCAGAAATGATCTCCTTTCGTTGCTCGATTCTGGAAGTGGCAGCGATGTGACTCTGATTGTTGGGTCGGACCGCGTTCAATTCACAGCTCATTGGTCAGTGTTATTGTACACCACACCACCCTGAATAACACTTCCTTTGCATAACGTGAATCAAAACAATGAATTCAGTTTAATTCTTCGTACTCGCTCGGACTTCTTTAAAGCGGAGCTTCCCGCATCCGCCGCGACTAATTCCGGAAGCTTGACTCAACTGATTGTCGAGCTACCATTTCTTGACCGTAAGCGCTTGCTTATTTGATTTTAACTTATGTTCTTAAAAACCCCCCTTCACATCTATAGCGGATGCATTTCGAATTGTTCTCCGATATATTTATTCCCTGGAAGAGGACGACGAAGCCACCTCTCTTGACACAGAAGACTGGAGACTCGTTTTAGCGTGCTACCAAGCCGCGCACCACATCAGTCTAACTGAGCGTGCTGATATCTATCTCCAAGTCTTCACCCACATTTTCTCAATCAACGATCCGTCGACAAACCAAGGCCGAGAATCAGCATGCGATATGTGGGCGGCTGCTTCGTCGCTTTCAGGCGCGGAGGATGTTGTGATTGCATGTGCACCCGCGTTTTGGGTTTTATTCGGGTCCTCTTCTGGGACTGGTAATGCGGGGCTGGGCGTTACTGGCAGACAACGACTTGCGGATTTGAGCTTACCAGTATTGATTCGCGTCCTAAATGCAATCCCGGAGCACTTGGAATCGGCCGTGGGAAGGTTTCGCATCATCAAGAGTTGGTTCATGGCGCAAAAGACCCTGGGAATGTTTGACGACGAGGAGGAAGACGAAGGTTTTATGGTTGGAAAGCATTACGATGATTGCCTTGCTTCCCCAGTTTCGGATTATGGTGATATCGTTCGGCCATTCTCTCCGCCAACTACTCCTACCCAAACGCCGTCAAGATTGGCCGAATCAAATATCGGAACACCTTCATCCAAGACTTCAAGTACAGTGGCAACAGCTTTTGTTTCTTCACCTGCTCCAGTACTTAAATCAAAGGAAAGCTTCAACAATCTCCATTCGGCGACAGCAACTCCTCGTCTGAAACCTCTCATTGCAAGACAGCCATCGAACCTTCAACTTCAAACTCAAGCCGTAGAACAAAAGAAGCGTACTTTGAACGTATCCTTGGCCCAACAAACGGCCCTTCAGGCTCTACAGCTCCCATCACTCACCGCAGCCGACATCCTTCGCGAAATTGAGCCCGCCGATATCTTACCTCAATCTCACATCTTGAGCCTTTATCGAACAGCTGCTTCTACGCCGTTAAGCGCGAGCACATCCTGGGCACCCGTACCAAGTGGTTTCAAAGGACGACGATGCAGTTCATGGAGCAGCAGAACGCGATGGGTTCATGTTGGAGGCAGTGCATCCACTGGATGTGGAAACATCACATACTGTACACCTGAAGCGTTGGGGCAGATGAATGGAGCGAGTGGAGGGCGGTTTACGTGGACTGTGGTTCCTTTGCATTCTGTACACGGTGTAGGGATTGGTGTGAGCGCAGATGTCGGTGTGAGTGGTGGCGCTCAGGGTAGAAATTCCGCTGGAATCAGCAGCGTGGGTACAACTGATGATTTGTTGGAGCGATTCGAGAGTGGAGTGAGTAGTCTTTTTGGTGTTCCAAGTGGTCCTGCGTCGCGACGAGGAAGTGTGTGCGCCGGAGATATCGGAGGTCCCGCTGCCGGTGACGGCACTGGTATGAGGTTTGTTGGAGACGATGGTGGTTGGTCCTTGTGGAGTGATGGAACGCTTCGCGTTGGCAAGATATTCGTGGGCCGTTTGCCGAAAGGAGTGACATTTACGCGAGGTACAAATGTGACAATCAAGTTGGATTTAGATGCAAGAACTCTTGGATTTGAAGTGAATGGTGTAGATTGTGGGGTGTCGTTTAGGAATTTGCCCACCGTTTTGTATCCCAGTGTTGTATTGGGGGACGCGGCTGCTGTATCTATATCTCCAATTAAGCGAGTGTTTTGATCGATTTGGTTACTTCTTATTTATCTCTTTTGATGTCATCTATTTAGCTCCTTCTATTTTATTTTTCCTCACCAAGTGTAATCAAAATATCTGTATTAGTATCCACATTCTCTTTTGATTCCATCGATAACTGAGACAAATCAACTTCAAATCGCCTATGGCATTCCAAACCATACAGCCGCAGAGGGAATATAACCTTAAATACCACAATATAGAAAAACAAACCATTCGCAATCACAAAAAGCACAACTACAATCGAAACACTCACGAAAACCCAATAATCATCATCTTTCGACGCAGCAGCAGCATCCCTTATTCCAAGCAACACTCGTGTGATTTCAAACACTGTTACACACATTTCCCCGGTGCATTGCAGAATCGTGCCATAACCCAACACAGCTAACCACTCGGGAATCACATTTTTAAGCGCAAAATAGCCGAATGCGTTCGTTATTATTGATATGATGGCGTTGACGAGGGAATACTGGATGGAAAACCGTGTGGATTCTTGGGAGACGAAGCCGATCGCAAGTAACGACAAGTCCAGGGTCGGTTTTACAATCAGGTACCTCATGAAATACCTATGGTGGCGGGGTTAAAAAATGAGACAACCGGCGGAACTTCCGGTGTGGGTGTTGGGGGGGAAACTCACCCTCGAATGGACTTGTCTAGAAACATCGGGTCCGCTGGCATTCTTGGCGATCGACGAGTTTCTTTCGATAGATACTTTACGGCCTGTAACTCGGACCATGTGGGAAGTGGAGGCAGGGAGGTGATTGTTGGCATGGGTGGGTTTTTTTATTGGGTGCTTACTTTTGAGTGGGGATGACGAATGCAAAGGAAGCTAAGTCCTGCGATGAGATCGATCTATAGTGTTCCTTTTTTATGTTTGACGTTGATAAGAAAGCCGATACGTTGTATCGTTCAACTGGATGCACTTTGATTTTGCCACTGTTGAAAGTTGATCGCCAGCCGTAAACCTCCGTAATGTAACATTATACCTTACATGGCCACGGATCGCTTTAACGGCGAGGAAAAGAGAGATATATGATCGTGCTCGCCATACCCGACCTTGCAAAGGGTCGTACCTCTTAAATAACCCTTGGCAACAAACAATCTGGGACTGCAGGTGCGCTGTCAGCTATAGACTTTGGAATCACTTCTCTGCTGCAATCTAGCGGAACTCACTCAGCGCAGCAAAACATGAAACACACCGTCGTTATTGGATCAAATTGGAGACACTTGAAAAATTTAATCTCGGAGAATTTCTCAGAAAAAGTATAAATAGCGCTCTTTTTCCTCCCTCAACTCCTTAAAAAAACATCTCCGAAAAAAACATCAGTCTCAACTTCCTCGATCCCCCCTCCCGGATGCTTCAGTGCTTCATAGAAGCCACCATTTTACGTCTCCCACTTTCTTGGACTTGATTTGGGACACAAAAGTGTGTCGGCTCTCTATTGGACACCTATCTTATCTGTCCCCCCCTCTTTTATTTTCTCACCATCACCCTCTGGGCTCTATGAGGTCAATACAAATCTTAATCAGAGCGCAATCGTAATTGCAACTCTCATTAAGATTCTGGCTTGATCCTCACCGATCATCACAATGAGTGTCAAATGCAAAAATATGAATAAAATCTATGTACTCTGATCAAAACTCTATTTATTGTATTGCCGATTGTCGTTCGTATGATCAAAGACTTAATCTCAGGCCTCAACTTCGGTCGATCACAGTAAAGACTTCGCTGACCACAACCGCCAGCAGGAACTGCCAACTTCCGGCATGAACCACTTCGCTAAAGTCCTACGTAGTCTCACCTTCACGCTGCTGGTTTCGAGAGTGTGAGAAAGCTGCATTTCAATCAGTGAAACTTTTCGTCCGAACAACTTCAAAACAAGCTCCGAATCAAAATGACCGCCGCCGCCGCAGCCAGAAAGCCGCGCGCCAAGAAGCCAAGCGCCGCCGAACGCGGAAAGCAAATTTTGCGGACGAATCCCGGCGCCGCGCTTTCGGCGGCCGACGCTGGCGATGTTGCGGCGTACGTTGCGGCGCTCGAGAAGCAGCTGAAGATCCCACAGAGCGGCGACGAGGAAGACGTGAAAGACGCAAAGAGGAACCTGGCGGCAAAGATTGGCGCGCAGATGGTGAGGAAAACTATGCTTTGCATGATCATGATGAGTTGACGGTGCAAATGCGTTGCCAGAAATGGACCGCTAAGTGCAGGACTGCGTCGGCGCCATTTGCCGTGTCCATTCCAATGCTTAATGCTACCTTTGGGGAAATCTTCGGCGCTGAAGGTACATTGAACCCGAACGAGCTGGACGAGGTGTTGAGCGCCAGTGTTCATGGATCGGCAAGGTACGATGACCTGTATGTTCACGGACCAGCCAAGATCAAGTACGATGCACTTTTGGAGCGTATTACTGTCAGCGGTCGCTTCGGAAAGATGCAAGCAGCCTGATTCCTCTGTTTGGTGTGTTCCGATTCCATTCATTCCGTTCCTTCAAGTTACAATTCGGACGATGCAAGATTCAATAATAAAGATAGGCGTTTATTGATCTATTTATACTCGCTGTTCTTTTCTTTGAATGGTTTTTGCACCCTGAGACTCGGAAGAGCGTATCTGCGGCTGGACCAATAATTTCAGAACCTCTTCTCGATCCAGAATGACAGACAGGATCTTCGATATTTTGTACTGCATTGTATAAGGCTCTTTCTAGTTAACCAGTTAGCTTAGTTGATCGCGAAGTTTCATATTTTAAACGTCAGGAGGTAATTAACAAAAAATATATATATCTCGCGACATTTCCAAAGCTCTCACTTCAGCTTGTTGATTTCGCTCATCTTTTTATGCTGGGCGAATTCACTGTTTTTTTCTTTTCTTGGTCGTCGGCGTTTCAAATAATCAAAACAAAACTCTCTCAAAACAAAAATTCGGAATTCACATCGTCCCCCGCATCTGCTCACCGCCGCACTACCGCCGATCGGTTCGCCATCATACTGCCTCATGCGCGTAAAATCACAGTGACCCAGTAAGAACGCCCCTACTTTTAGTGCTCAACCGTCGAGCTAATTATGAATAACATGTTATAGCCTTTGATCATCATCATGCTATCTCGAAAACACACTATCCGACCATAAATCCGCCGTAGCCTTCATTTATAAACTCTAAACGCGTGAAATTTCAAAGACCATTCATTCATCACGGATTCCGTTCTTGGCAAGCGGCACGACTACTCCTGGAGAGCGCTAGACGCCCCACCGGATACGTGATGAATGGGTACAGAAATTATAGCAGTCTGCCTGGAATTATTTCCGTAAGTGTTTAATTATTAAGCGTGACGCGTTTTTTTCCAAACACTGATTTATATTATTACACAGGTTGTTCCAATTCATTGGTTACTAACTCTCGATTTTTGTTTGCAGGTTACGCAGCTCTTGCATCAACATCCAAGACCTCCCACCCGCTTGCGCGACCAGTGCCTGCCGTGCCCGTGACTACTCCTAGAGAGCACTAGGTCATACCTCCCTGGCGGCAATGGTGGAGCAGATGTTGTAGCCGATTCCTTTTGTCTGTCAAGGTGGCGTGCTCTGGGCTGGTAAAATTTGCATTCTCCGTGTTTATTCTCTCTGTTTTACCTCCCATACATTGGTTTCTAACTCTCGATTTTTTGTCGCAGGTCTCGCAGCTCCTTGCATAAACATCCAAGACCTCCCCACCTTGCGTGACCAGTGCCTGCCGTGCCGTGACTACTCCTGGAGAGCACTAGGTCACTCCTCCCTGGCGGCAATGGTGGGAGCAGATGTTGTAGCCGAGTCCTTTCCTCGCTGTGGCGTGCTCTGAGCTGGTAGGCTTGCCTTTCTTATTCTTTGATGCAAATTCGTTTTTCCCCTTCAACTCTCGATTTTTTGTCGCAGGTCTCGCAGCTCCTTGCATAAACATCCAAGACCTCCCCACCTTGCGTGACCAGTGCCTGCCGTGCCGTGACTACTCCTGGAGAGCACTAGGTCACTCCTCCCTGGCGGCAATGGTGGGAGCAGATGTTGTAGCCGAGTCCTTTCCTCGCGGTGGCGTGCTCTGAGCTGGTAGGCTTGCCTTTCTTATTCTTTGATGCAAATTCGTTTTTCCCCTTCAACTCTCGATTTTTTGTCGCAGGTCTCGCAGCTCCTTGCATAAACATCCAAGACCTCCCCACCTTGCGTGACCAGTGCCTGCCGTGCCGTGACTACTCCTGGAGAGCACTAGGTCACTCCTCCCTGGCGGCAATGGTGGGAGCAGATGTTGTAGCCGAGTCCTTTCCTCGCGGTGGCGTGCTCTGAGCTGGTAGGCTTGTCTTTCTTATTCTTTGATACAAATTCATTTTTCCCTTTCATTGGTTTCTAACTCTCGATTTTTTTGTCGCAGGTTTCGCAGCTCTGGGCATAAACATCCAAGACCTCCCCACCTTGCGTGACCAGTGCCTGCCGTGCCGTGACTACTCCTGGAGAGCACTAGGTCACTCCTCCCTGGCGGCAATGGTGGGAGCAGATGTTGTAGCCGAGTCCTTTCCTCGCGGTGGCGTGCTCTGAGCTGGTAGGCTTGCCTTTCTTATTCTTTGATACAAATTCATTTTTCCCCTTCATTGGTTTCTAACTCTCGATTTTTTGTCGCAGGTTTCGCAGCTCTGGGCATAAACATCCAAGACCTCCCCACCTTGCGTGACCAGTGCCTGCCGTGCCGTGACTACTCCTGGAGAGCACTAGGTCACTCCTCCCTGGCGGCAATGGTGGGAGCAGATGTTGTAGCCGAGTCCTTTCCTCGCGGTGGCGTGCTCTGAGCTGGTAGGCTTGCCTTTCTTATTCTTTGATACAAATTCGTTTTTCCCCTTCATTGGTTTCTAACTCTCGATTTTTTGTCGCAGGTTTCGCAGCTCTGGGCATAAACATCCAAGACCTCCCCACCTTGCGTGACCAGTGCCTGCCGTGCCGTGACTACTCCTGGAGAGCACTAGGTCACTCCTCCCTGGCGGCAATGGTGGGAGCAGATGTTGTAGCCGAGTCCTTTTGTCATGCTTCCGTGCTCCGAATGTTTTTAAATACAATTCTTTCATGCATGTATTATCAAATGGATTCACAATGTTGAAAGTGGCAAAGTATTTAGCAGAAAATTTCCATCATTAATTATTGTTCAGTCATTTTGGGTGGAATGCGTTTCGAAGAAGTATTAGTTATACAGATAAAAAAAATAATGTCAACCACTGAAAACCTCACCATCTTCCTTCCCAACGCAAGCCAGTTTAAATGGGACGACATTCAGAGAAGTTTGAATGGATTTACACGTGACAAAGTGATTCTGGAAGGATTTGAAAGGGGTGGTTTGGTTGCAAGTGTAGCTTCGCAGGAAGGGTTGGCACGGTTGCGAGGTTTACCAATTTCCCTGGACTTGTTTTCCATGACTAATGAGTGAGAAATGCTGCAACTTTTGTCTTAGCTGCGTTTGATGCCAGGATTGTGCGAATCAAATCCCTTCTGCTTCTAATTGAATTCCCAGGTACTACATGACACTCTTCATTTATTGATATTTGTGTCATCTCTACCCACATAATTATTGCAGAAAATAACAATTTTGACCCGCCTCTTGCCCCGATTGCCGAACCTATCGCTGGGAAACCCACCCAAGACAAGCCAACTCAATCGGGCAATAAACGCGATCACGATCGCATCACATGTGAGTTATTCATCAGTAGCCCTCCATGCATGCACTTTTTTCGCCCTTCTTATTCACAATGGCAAACCCAGCATCACCAACTGACACAGGCAGCCAACAAGGAAGCTCCAGCAGTTCCAAGCATGTGACCAAGTTGGCGAAACATAAACTCGATGTGAGTACCACCTATTCAAATACAGCAACCGACGAGGAAAGTGAAGACACTGTGCAATCATCTGGGCGCGAATCCAAAAAACCGATTGCCAAAGCCGAAGAAACCGCCAAATATAGCGGCGATAGCAAATTTCTAACGAAGTCGGGAGAGAGGTCGGAACCAAGAGTTCAAGCCAGAGTCGATAAGGAGGGAACTCAAAAACAAATTACCAATTTGCAAGCAACGCTGCACACACAATCCAAAGAGCTGGCCCATAGGGTCGGCGAAAATCAATATCTGAAGGCGAAAATGGTCGAGTTCACCACCACTGTCGGAAAGTTGTCGGAAGATTTGGAAATTTCAAGGAAGGAAACGTTGGAAGTGCTGCTGAAAAACCACGATCTGGAACGTCAAGTTGAACAATCAAAGCTCCGCGAATCAAAATCCACAGCTCAAAACGTCGAACTTTCAGGCTCTCTGGATTCAGTTAAAGCAGACCGAAATTCCCTGGCAGCTCAACTTGAATCTGTGCGATGTCAAGCCGTGCAAACAGCATCCATTGAGGTACAAACGGAGTATATGCCTCCACTTAAAGAGGACCGTCCAGAGCCTCCTCCTGCCGTGCACCCAATCCTCACTAGGCAAGACACAGTAAGCGCAGTGTTTCCAAATTGACGGTCTTTGAACAAATCTAATGGTGATCCGATTCTTTCCTTAGAGAGATCCATATTCATTCGTCAAGTCAGTTCGTATCAGGCTCGATGGCATGATGGAGAAAACTGCCATCGAAAGAGTCGCTATCACTAGCAGCCTCCACCACACCGACGATAATCTCATCGATATCATTCACACCGCTGTTTTTCGCGAAGAAGCTCTCTGTCCAGTTTCTAGACTCCTTGAAGTTGCAAAACTTGCGCATCAAAGCCGTTTGAAACAGTTGGTGGAGGAATGTTTGGAGTTCTACATTTTGTTTGCTTTGGAAGACTGGCATGCGATTTGGTTTTACGGCTTCTGCGAGGATCTGAGTGTGCGTCGGTTTTCAGATCAGCTGAAGATCATCTGTGCGCGTGGAATGTCGGCTCTGTTCAATAATTGGGCTTGGGGTCAATTCAGTCCTCTTTGTCCTCTCCAGGAGGGAAAGGCTAAACTGAAAGCATGGAGTCTCTTTCAAGTCAGCAAGTTTGCAAGCCATCAACAGTTTACAACCCGCCACAAATGGGTGATTCTGATTGCATGGGTCAAAGCGCAGCAGGGTTTGGCTGATGTCAACCCGAGAGGTGGAATGCGTGGACTGAATGCGGCGGTTGCGAGACAAATGATTCATGGAGTGAATCACTTATTAGCAGAGGGGTTGGTAACAACTGGCGGACCATGCCGTTTCTTCACCGAACACGTGGAGCCTTATCTTCCGCTCATATCAAGCCAGGATCGCTACAAGAATGCTCTTCGCAAAAGATGTCAAAAGGCGGCGCTCCAACTTTTGGCTGCGGAATGATTTTGTTTGGTTCGCTTTTTTTTGCCTGCTTGTCAGTTTTTGTAGATGTGAACAAAAGTTACATTGCAATTATCAGACATATTATTCTTTTTGCTCTCCAAAGTATCCGATGTAACAAAAATTTGGTGAATTAATCGTAAATTATCGTCGACATCTTTGTTAATAATATTATCAACTCTTCATTGCGGCAGTGGTAAACAGACATGGAATCCAATTGGTTGATCCCAAACCCATGCATGTTTCCTTGCATCGTACTTCCACTTTAACCGATCTGCACATGAAGGTCCATCGTCTCGCTTATCGCCGCGTCCATCGCCACCGAGAATACCAAAGGAATCAATCAAAGAAATCCACTCCTCATCACCGTTATCATCCCAACACTCAATCGTATCCCCTTCCTTATTCGCGATCCATAACTCCTCGTGAAAATGTTTGAATCCCGAGAAGTGGGGCGGCAAGTGAGGCGTCCAGTCGTCTTGATTGGTGATTCGAAGAGAATTTGTGAAATTGAAACTGTTTATCCAGGTCGAGAATATAGAATTCCCGACACGAGGTTGACCAAATGTCAGGAGTGAGACTTGTGATGGTTTCTATACAGAGCAAAGAGACAGCGGTTATTCAGAATTCAAAAGTTATCGATCAATGTGTCCTACTCACAATATCTTGAGACAAATGCTGATACACATCTGCAGCTGCAATTGTAGCGAGAGCACCTCCGAGACTGTGCCCTGTAAACAATAGGTTCACTGTCTCATAGCCATTCTGCAACAACAGACTCGCAACATTCTCAATAACTTGTTCACGAACGGGATGCCATAGACTCAAGAATCCGTAATGTACTTTTGTTCCGGGAGGTGCAGAAGGTAGGTCATAGTCGGGTTTCGCAATAAGCACTGTTTTCAAAATAAAAACGGTGCTTAAAAAAAATAGGGAAAACATCGGGCTACAAGCATTACAATCTGAAATCCAAGTATCCAAAGAATTTGTTCCTCGAAACGCGATTATAATTGTTTGTGTGCTTGGATTGAATGCCGTGTAACTTTGAATAAAAGTTCAGGTCTCAAGATCAATTATCGCAATTCAACTTCTCACCCAGAAGCAGTGAATGCAGTCCCTCCAAATGTGGTAATATTTACAGTTCCTTCCGACCCGCGAATACAGGGTATGCAACTCCATGACTCAAGTTCCTCAAAAGCACAAAACGCAGATTGGGCATATGGCAGGACAGAATACTGCAAAACAAAGGAAATAAGCAAATTGGTTTTTGGCTAACGTATTCAATGAAGTAAGAGGTTGTTGCTGTTACCTTAATGAAGTCGATCTCTTCTTGCGGCACATGGATGGTTTCATTAGCAGCAGGAAGCTTGTGCCTCCGTTGAGTCTCAGCCGCTCGGAACGCTGTAAAGAATACAGCAAGAAACGCGAGGGCAATCAGGGATGAACAGCGATTGAACTTGTGTCTCGAGGCTGAGGCGGTTTTTGCCTTGGTCATTTTCAGCGAAGCTTTGTTTTTTTTTTTACAACATTGCAAGAGGGAATAACGAATAAGCTCGAATAAGCTCGAATAAGCATTGAGTAGGCTATGCGTTCTTCTCTTGTTTTTTTTTTTATCTTTCAATCTTGATTTGATCTCGAAGCCGTTGTTGATGCGATGGGCTACGACGAAGCTCCCATCGAAAGCGTCCTGGCCCTGATCTATGTCTTTATAGTATCTGTACTAACAGTGAAGACAATCAGGCTGGAGCTTGTGATTGGGCTCCTGGTTGCTCTCCTGTCTGTGGGAGTAATCTCGGCTTTCACCAACAGGAAACAACTGCTTCTATTTCTCCTGTCACCCTCAAGTCCGGTCTTTCACTCTGTCAAAGTGCTTTCGTTTGCCCGAGGCGGACTAACAGCTTCGTGTGATATCGATCTTGAATTCAAGCGGTTGTGGTTCATTGCCATGATTCCTCTGTTCACATTGTCTCTGGATGAAACCGAAATGAGCAGCAGCTACCCGATGCTTGAAGTTTCTCTTGCTTTTGTGAGGAGAGGGATCCATGTATACGAGAGCAATTTGGATAAACCGACCAACGAAACAGCAGCCGCAACAACAAGAACCACATCCACAGTCGAGCTGGTTCATCTCACACTCTCCAATCCAATCAGTTTCACATCCAAAAACGGCTCGATCCTCAAGATCAAACAAGACAACATGCATATTTCCATACACAATGAATCAGATTTCTTGGACCTCATTAAACTCCTCATGGATATCGAAAACGCAACAGATGATGTGGTTTTGGATATTGGAATACGCGGGTCGCTGAAACTATTTGGATTCATTACTCTTTACAAAGGTGTCTTTCCGCCGTCCCATTTGAATCTTACGAGTTTACTGGACTTCAAAAATCTCTTGCAAACTCAACAGAAACCGGAAACTTCCAATATAGATATTTACCCACACGATGGAACAGACCATTCAATTCATTATCAGAAAGATCCAGAGGAACAACAAGAGCCACATCAATCGGCAGACCCCAACGATGATCAAGAACTAATCCCAACAAGACCTCCAGGGTTCACTGGGATCCTACCCGGCGTAACATTCCACAAATCCCCGCTCACAAACGAAGGCGTCCAACTCACCCTCGACGCTTCACTCACATTCACATACCCACCCGCCCTAGACCTCCGCCTACACGAAATCGAATTCGGAGTCTACTTGAACCGGAAAATGATCACCACGGGCCTCATCAGCCCCTTCCATATCGAAGCAAACCAAAGCTACGGCGTTGCCTTTTTCATCACCTTCAACAACCCCAAAACTCTGCGTTCTGTAAATCTGGGAAGCGTGGTGATGGATGTGACGGGGCTTGTCTCGAGGGCGCTTGGGTTCGGGATTGGTGTTTTTGAAACTGTTATTCTGGAGACGGCGAGGATGACGACGGGGGCGGCTGTTTCTTCGCAGGTTCATATAAAAGTTTTGAAAGTGAAGGGTTATGATTCGTTGGGTGGAGTTGTTGAGGTGGAGTGGCTGGGCAAGTTGTTGAGGGGGATCGAGAATTTGGGGAGTGATTTCAGTGTTTTTGGAGGTGGGAGTGGGCCTGCTGGTATATCGCGGGCATTTAGTCCGACGCCTCCCAATTATTCAGATGATTCGGTTGGTGATGAGTATTTATATTAATACAGTTGGGCCTCATTCGAATGTTTTCTGCAAGAACTGGATTTTTGCTTACTTCCGAGTAGCTATTAGATAAATAGACAAATATCGCGCGGCGATTATCCTCAATTTGTGAACAGGTAAGTTGATGAAAGTCATATAAAAAAACATTGGAAAAACAAAGGTGCGCTTGTTAACTTGCCCACAACGACCAATAACAAACACACAAAACCCAGTATGTCTCTCGAACAAAACGCCGCCGCTGCTACTGCCTCTGCCCCTGCCAACGTCGCACCAGCCACTCCAAAGGACGATGACCTCCCAAAAGTCTTTGTTGGAAACCTGTCTTTCCAAACCACCGATGCTGAGCTCACCACCTTCTTTAGCACTGCCGGCGAAGTGTGAGTCTTCTTAATATTTTTTTAACATTAATATTCGTTGGGGACGGGCGCTTCGTTGGCTGTGTCTGTGTAATTGTATCATCTGCTTGGATTTGTGACGACTGGATTAATTCGGGTCCCGGATATCATTGTTATCTGCTCGAAAGAGCATGAATGTTTTGGTTTAGTCAAATTGTGTGCGCGCGGTGTGTGTATATGTCTCTTGGTGTCTGCTGGATGTCAGCATCTCTTCAAACTTCTCTCTCTCTCAACACCGAAAAAAAAAACTTAACTTATAAATTTAAATTTAAACAAATAGTGTAAGAGCCCGTGTAATCCGCCGCTTCGGCCGCTCCCAAGGATACGGTTTCGTCTCCTTCAAAACCCAAGAAGCCGTCGACAAGGCTGTCCAAACACTCCACAAGAGCACACTCCAAGAACGTCAAATCAATGTCGATGCTGCGAGACCACGGGCGCCACTCGAAGAAGGCGCTGCTGCTGCTGCCGCCGCTGAACCAAAGAAGCCACGGATTCCTAAAGCAAAGAAGGATCGAGTAGCCAAGAAGGATGACGGGGAAGGAGCGGAAGCGCGTATTGATAGTGCTGGTGCTGGGTCAGCAGATGGTGGTGTTGCTGCTCCCGCGAGTGTTACTGCGAATGCTGCGGCGGCTGCGGGTGATGATGCAAAGCCACTCAAGAAGCGCAACAACAAAAAGAAGAACAAGAAGCCTGCTGCTGCTGCTGAAACCGCGGCTTCTGCCGCTGAGGGAACTACTGCCCCAGCTGCCACTGCGGCTGCTGGTGACGCCGCTGCCGCCGCTCCAACCAAGCCACGCACTCCACGCGCTCCACGTGCCCCAAGAAGCAAAGTTGACGGCCCCAGCAGCAAAACCACCCTCTTTGTCACGAACCTTCCATTCAAAGTCGATTCTGAGGCCTTGAAAACCATTTTCGCTGAGTACAAGGTTGCCTCTGCCAAAGTAGTGACTCTCCGTAACGGACGCAGCAAAGGGTACGGGTTTGTTGAATTGGTGAATGAAGCGGAGCAACAGAAGGTGTTGAAGGATTTGGAGGAAGCGAGTTTGAATGTGGATGGACGTGATTTGAGCATTCGTGTTGCGCTTACTTTGGAAGAAAAGGTTGTGGATGCTCCAGCTGCTGCCGCACCAGCTGTTGCTGTTGCTTGAGAGGAAAGTGAAAGGTTGTGTCGAATTCAAAAAACAGGTGGTTGGCTTTTTAGTTGGTTGTTCTTGGAGGTCTGCCCCTGCCACAGCTTCTTTTTTCTTTCTTTTGGACGTTCTTCTTTCTTGTATGGATATGTTTTGTTGGGCGGTTTGTATACACGATGAGTGGAGCTGTTGTTGTTTTTTCTTTTTTGTCATTCGATGCATAACTATTCTTATATACTATGCACTTTGGATGATTTGTTATTTTACTTTCGTTTTCCCCTTACCCCAATAAATGAACAACTAACTTATATATATAAATGTAAATGTGCTTCTTTATTTTTTGGGGGGTTTCAAATCATTCAATACTTTCCAGTGACGCGACTTTTCTTTGCCTTTGAAGTTGGATTCCCAATAGGCGGTGTCATGAGCGATAAAGTATTTGCTTTCACCTTCTTGTTGTTATTATTGCTGCTGCTGCTGTTCAACTTTTTCCTGTTGATCTTGACACTAGTTTTTGCAATTGGTACATTGTCATCATCGTCATCCTCATCCTCCTCTTCAATGGTTGTTCCCTCTTCTTCTTTCTCTTCTTCCTCTTTGATTTCATCTTCTTCTTTGAAATCATCCGCGTTGTTGTTGTTGTGGTGCTCTTCTTCTTCATCGAATGCATCTCCATCTTCAGATTCTTCAAGCTCGGCATCCAAATCGTCATCTGACGAGTTTTGTCGCTTTCTTTTATTTTTCTTGATGGTTGTCGTAGAAGTGGCGGCGGCAGCGGAAGTAGTGGTAGTAGTGGTGGAGTTTCGGGGTGGGTGATTGTTATTGTATCCACTGCTGCTATGATGGTCATCTTCCGAAGAGTTATTTAAGTGTTCTAGTGATGCTTTCGCGAGATTGTTGAGTTGCGCTTGAATCGCCGATTCTATTAAAAAAAAAAAACCATGAATTTTACATTTACATAAAGAGATCTTAAATACCATCTTTCTGTGCCATTGTCGCCAGCAATGAAACGACATGTGTCATCACCTGAGAAGAAAACAAAAAAAAACACAGTTAATTCCCTATATTTTTTCTTTCACTACTACTACATACATCACTATATCCAGACAGCTCCTTTTTACAACTCAAAGCCTGGTTGCAAACCAGCTCATAAGATTCCGAAAGCGTTGCTCTGAAAAGGAGGCGAAAACGTGAATAACAATAAAAGAATAATTAGATATAACGAAAATAAATAAAAAACACTCAACAGTTTCCCTTCCAAATCATACACCCGGGATACAAGTTCATCTACTCGGTCATCCTTTATCATCATTGTGGGAGCATTTGTGTTACCACCACCGCTGCCAGTGTAAAACGCGTTCAAATCGCCACAGCTATCCATCTTGATTCCACCGCCACCACCTCCAACACGACTACCACTAGATGTAGGATCTAATCCACCCGGCGTTGTCATCATACAAAGTGGGCTTGACGCGATGCTTGATCCTCCTGCTCCTCCGGCTGCGTGGGGGTATCCTTGCTGTAGCTGCTGTTGCTGCTGTTGAAGTAACTGCTGTTGTTGTTGGAGCTGGTATTGGTGTTGCTGTTTGACAAGAGATGCTTTCGGGAGACCTGTTCCGCCGGTATTGGAAGAGGAGGAAGAGTTTGATTTGGGTGCTTTCCGTTTGATGTTTGAGAGGAGAGCGAATTCTCCGCGGCGGAAGTCGTGGTGCTAAGAAATGATGGTTTTTTTTTTTTAGAATTTGGTGACATCAGATGTATGAAAAAAAAGAGGATTCTCCAATTAAACAACGAACCTTGAATTCCCATACTTCAGAACACGTGTTGTTTAGTTTGAAGAAGGAGTCATTGATTTTGTGGAATCCGTACATGTTGAGTTGACGAACAAAACTGGCAAACTATGTATAAAAGAAAATATGTGTTAAATCTTGTGGGACAGAGATGATGGTGCGTGTAAAGATGTTTTTACGTTGTTGTGTTTAAAGTAGAGCGGGAGAACAGTCTTTGAGAAATCTGTTGATGATTGGGTACCCATGTTAAAAACAAAACCAGATAAAAAATAAACCAAAAGAAAAAGCAACTAAACCCGTTGTATTCTTGACAATGAAAAACGTGCCGGTATGATCCCACGAAATCAAGGCCGGATCCGCTTCTTCCAGCATAGTATACAGTTTGTTGATGAACGCGCTCTGGTTCGCCACGGCGCCGAACCCTTGCGCCGCGCCACCACTGCCGCTTGTTGCCGACGCGTTTGTCGCCTTGGCAGGCAGCGTGCGCACGTGGGACGACGCCGCGCTCGGCGCCGACACGGGAAACTGCGGCGGGGCGGGGCGCAGCGGGCGCTTCGCCGGCGCGTGCGGCTTGGCGGCTTTCTTGTGGGCTTGGCCGTGGGCTTGGCCGTGGGCTTGCGCGCCGTGCGGGAAGTCCGCGTAGTAGCCGTAGTAGCCGCCGCCGGCGTCGGGCGCGGCGTAGTCGTCGACGCCGAGCAGCGCGTGGCTGCTGTGGGGGTGGCTGTGGCTGTGCGTGTGGGGGTGGCTGTGCGGCGGCGGCGGCGGCGCGTGGCCGAACGGCGCAATGTCGTCGTGCAGCTGCAGGTGCGTCACGGCGTACGGCGGCGCGTGGTCCATCGAGTCGGATCGGCGAAAGTTCAAGAAGGCCTTCTTTTCAGCGAAGGCGATGGAAGCTGGAAGCGCGTTTTGCTGATGGTTCTAGAACTGAGAATCTGCAAGGCGCGTTTTTAAAAGAAGAAGAAGAAGGAGGGGGATCGCTTTTCTCTCTCAAAGTGACAATCGTGGAAATCCCAACTGGGGGATGAGAATTTAAAAAAATAAAAAGCAACACTTACGATGGACGCTCAATTTAGCAGCTCTTCTCTTTTTAAAGTTGATCTGCTTCTAGATGCTGGTTGTTCGTGTTGGAATAGAAAAAAAACAGTTTCCCCTTTGTTTGTGTGAGCTCAAACAGTTTCCCCTTTGTTTGTGTGAGCTCCTTTGTTTGTCTCCCATTCCGATATTTTCCATCCCGAAATCCCACGAGTTGTATCTGACAAATGGCTTCCGATTCATCAACGACAGTCAAAAGTCCAGATGCACCAACAATAGAAAACCATCGAAAGAGTAGTGGGAAACGGACGACTTCCTATGTCCTAAAGAGTCTATTGGGAGGCGGCATCGCAGGCTGTGCTGCAAAGACTGTGATTGCACCCATGGATCGTGTAAAGATTCTATTCCAAACAGACAATCCGCGGTATATCAAGTACTCGGGTATGTTGCCGTTCGTTTTTGTGTGTGATTGCAAGGAAAAAAAAAGAGAGTTCTTACTTGACATCTTCTTTCCACAGGATCCTTCTTTGGCGTATTTCGAGCAATCAGAGATATCCACGGAGTCTATGGAGTCAAAGGCCTCTTCCAAGGCCACTCTGCAACATCTACTACGAATTTTCCCATACGCTGCCATCAAATTCATGAGTTATGAGCAATACAAGGACTGGATCATGCCCCGCAAAGAAGACGAAACAGCCTTCCGACGAACGCTGGCGGGAAGTCTGGCAGGAGTTTCCTCTCTCTTTGTGTCATACCCTTTGGATCTGCTTCGAACTCGATTAGCCTATGAAATCCGAATGCCAACGCCGACGGACAACGACGCAAACGACTGTTTCTGGAAAGCTACCGCTCAGTAATTCTTCTCCTGGATTAATTGAAACAGCGAGGATGATTTATCATGAAGCGAACCCGCTCTCCCAACACTCAAAAACCCTTGGAGGAATCGCAAATTTCTACAGAGGCTTTGTTACCAACAACCGTATGGCATGATTCCATATGCAGGAGTTTCATTCATGTGTTATGAGAGTCTCAAGAGTTGGGCGGTAGATCAGGACGGATGGTGGACGTATGGATCTACGAAACATCGACAAGGGTATCTAGGATGAAGATGGAAAGTCTCGGCAGCTTACGTGGTGGGCGCAGTTGACTGTAGGTGGACTGAGTGGGTTGATTGCGCAGACGGCGAGTTATCCGTTTGAGGTGATTCGAAGGCATATGCAGATTGCAGGCAAGATTGAGTCTTTGAATGGTGGTAGTGGTGCCAGTAGCAATGGAGTGAAAAAGTTTCCTTCGACGCTTGAGATGACGCGGTTCATTTATCGGAAACGTGGGTTTCGCGGGTTCTTTGTGGGGTTGTCGATTGGGTTTATGAAGGTGGTTCCGATGCATGCGGGTGAGTACTTTCTTTCTTCAACCTTTTTTTTTTGTTTCTTTTTGAATTTTAATCTGACTTCTCTTTTTTTTCTTCTAGTCTCGTTCTACGTATACGAGTACATGAAAGTAGTGTTGGATTTTTGAATAAATTGAAAAAAAAAAAAAAAAAAAAAAAAAAAAAAAAAAAAAAAAAAAAAAAAAAAAAAAAAAAAATAGAAGAATGTACCTCAAATGTTTTAAAAAGGGAAGTCCAACCTCCCTTCCCACTTTTCCCAGTTCGTTCTGTTTTGCTTCATTCTGCGAGTCAAGCTCTGACATCCACTTACGGTGGCCCTTAGAGTTTGATGCTGAGAATCAGCGAGGACATCCTTTAATCAGGCCCTTCTTTTGCAGTTGAGGCAGGTTTGGAGTCAAGCTCTGACATCCACTTTGAGGTGGCCCTTAGAGTTTGATGCTGAGAATCAGCGAGGACATCCTTTAACCAGGCCCTTCTTTCTGAACCCCCCCAATATTTGCTTCATACTTTGAGTCAAACTCTGACATCCATATCGCGTGGCCCTTAGAGCTTTGCCGCTGTTGTTTTGAGGCAGATTTTTAATCAAGCTCTGACATCCACTTTGAGGTGGCCCTTAGTTAGCTTGATGCTGAGAATCAGCGATATTCACCCAAGACAGCCTTTTATTTTTGCGTCGTGTTTATAAACTCTAACACCTTATCCCACAAAGATCCCAACACGTCGAATACGCGTATTCGACGCGTTTTTTGGAGAATGCCGCTGGCCTTGCCATATTTTCAATTTAGGTAGTTGATACAGGCCTATTTTACGCATTCTTGGCATATATAATGGTAAGTTTAAGAGCTATAGCGAATGCTTTTAATAACGCGAGTCTTGATAGATGCTTGGCTGGGAATTGAGGATTCTCTTGTTCACTACTGAAATAAAAAATACTGAAATAATAAACAAAAATGAAAAAGAGTTCTGAAAACAAATAAATTAATCAAGAAAAGAAATGGACGACGCCTCCGCCAAGGCCGCGCTCAAAGCAGCGCTCGCGGCCTCGAAGGCGGGCGCACACGGCGACGCGCAAGCGGCTCAGCCGCAGTGTGTTCGACGCGGACGGCGGCCGCTGTCGCCGCCGGGCAGCGGTTCAACGCGCTGCTTGTGTTCGCGCGCGCGGCGGCCGACGCCGCGCAGCCGGGCGCCGCCGTGACTCACCTGCGGCGCGCGGCCGAGTTGAACCCTGCGAGCGCGCAGCCGTGGCTGGGCCTCGCCGCGCTGCTCGAAGACAAGCCGCAAGACAAGCCCGACCTCAGCGACGCGCTGCGCGGGCTGCGGCGCGTCTTCGCAAGCCACGAGATGGACGCAAAAAAGTACATCCACGCCACGGCGCGGCTGGCCGCGATCCTGGAGGCCGAGGAGGACTGGAGCGAGCTGCTGGCCGTGTGGGGCGAGGTCGCTGTGTTTGTGCTGGATCCAGCGGCAAAGGAGTACTCTCAGGCTATCGTGGATGAATTCGCATTGCACTTGAAGTCGGTGGATGCTTCTGTCGAGTCTCCTCAGATTCATCTGTTGCAGAAATTGATTCATGCTCAAGAAACTCATGATGCAGAGACGTTTGAACGGTGCGCGTCTTTTCTTTTTTGAAGAGTCAAGATGTAGCATGACTGTGTTCAGTTGACTTGTTGTTTGCTTTCTTCAATCTTCAGTCAAGTAGAACTTCGTCGTCGTAGACTGGGTGCAGCCGATCTAAACACTACAAAAAAGATTGTAGAATCTGAAATTGTGCTTGTATCACGTCTGGATCAGTATTACTCTCAGCTGTTGACCCTTCTTGAAAACCAAAAAGAAACCCATGAAACCAGCTGCAGCATTGACTCTTTATCATCATCATCCATTCGTGGAAAATTGCTTGTATTCTTGAACAAGAAAATCAAGCACATTGCAAACCCACAAGAAAAAAGCATGATGGCGTCAAATATCAAGAAATTGGCGGAAAGGATTCTGGATGATACAAGCGAATTCTGATTCAAACTCTATCGTTCCTGGGGATGATGAAGAAGCCAGTTTGATTGTCGCTTTTGAATTCTTGTTGAAATTCAACTGATTGTGGGTCGGCTAAGTATGACTTGCAACTCATGAAATCTGTATCACGGTTGTTTCCGTATAAGGCTGCTGGGCTTGCTGCATCTGGTTATGTCAAGTGGCGAACGGAGGAAGAGTTTACTGTTGATGAAGCTTTAGATGATTTGAATGTGAGGGTACTTCCTCTTGCCAAAATGGCGCCGTAGGCGGGATTCATACTCTGCTTCAACTACCTATCGTCATAATGCGGTGTAGTATTTTTTCTCTCTCTTACTTTTTTAATTAACAGGAGAGTTTCGAGTTGAACAACCAATCTGTATCCACAAGCCACATCCTATCCACGATGCTCCACGAATCAAAAGACTACGAGTCTTGTATTGGAGTTTCCAAAAAAGCGTTGGTTGTTGTGGCACAGTTTCAATCTGATTATGGGATTGTATTGGACAGGTGTGAAAGTGTCATTGATGTCATATTGGTTCTAAACTATACTTTGCTGCACTTTTTTTTAGAGTTTCTCAATCAATTGAAATGACGCTTGCGCAAGCATACTGCAAAATCGGGGCTAAATTCCATCAAGGACGCTGTGGCGCTGTATACGAGAATTATTGATCGTGAACCAGAAAACATTGTGGCTCTGCTTGGTCTCTCGAACGCGTACTTTATTGTACAAAAGTATCAGGAAGCGCTTGAACGTCTTTATAAAGTCGTTGAGTTGGATGCGACCAATGATTCTGCGATCAGTGATATCGGATGGATTAAATTTCAAATGTTTGATGCTACTGCTAATAGTGGCAGTGACCGCAGCGGCGACAATTTAGAGGATTGCTTGAGATTACTTCAAAGTGCTTTGGAATTGAATGATTGCGCGGTACATAACTACAGGGTTGGGAAAGTCTTGTGGGCGATTGGAGGTATTTTCTTCACATTGCTCTTTTTTTTTTTTTAAAAAAAAACCTGTTTTGTGGGTTGTACTCACTTTTAACTTTATTCATTTACAGGAGAATCAAGAGTCACTGCATACACCTACTTTCTCAAATCCGTTAAACAAGACCCACGCACCCCTGGCTCCTTCACAGCGATCGGTCCTATTCTGTCTCAGTGTAGACCAGAACCGAGACCGCGCCAAAAAATGTTTTCAAAAAGCGTTGGAGGTGGACTGCGACGGATGAAGAAGCTGTCGTGGAGCTTGTGAAGCTTTATTTACAGGAAGAAGAGGAGGAAGGGGAAGGGGGTGTTGAAGCTGCGAAAACTGCGTTGTTGGAGTTTGCGAGTTTGAATTCTAGGTCGGCTGTTGTTTGGAGGTATCTCGGATTTATTAGTTTGGTAAGTATTTCTTGTGATTGAAGGTGCCTATTTGTGTTCCTATTTGTGTTTTGCTCGACTGAACAAAACTTTTTTTCCCCCAGAAAAACAAGGAATACCCTGATTCCATAACATATTTCCAATCATCTCTGCGTCTCGACACGCAAAGTGTTTCCTCCTGGGAAGGACTCGGAGAAGCATACAGCGAGGAAGGAAATACATGGCTGCATTGAAAGCCTTCACAAGAGCACATGAACTGAATCCCCGCGAGCATTTTCTCCGTCTACCAAAGCGCACAAATCAAATTCAAACTGGGACTTTTCAATGACGCCAACACTGACTTCAAATCCGTCAAGGAGTTCATTCTCAACAACAACAAAGAAGGAGGAGGAGACGTGTCAGGATTCCTAGTCCCATGTTTAAAAAGCATGGCCGAATGCAACCTGTACGCGGCGCGCGAGTCCTTCTCCTTGGGTTCTTTTGGAATCTGCATTGATCAGTTGAACGCGGCCTTGGACGCCTGCATCACGGTTGTAACCTTGAGTACTCAATATCAAAGCATATTCAAGATTTTGGGAGACGTTGCAATGTCGTTTTATGTATTCAAGTCTCGGCATGTTGCCGAAGTAGGTGGATCTGGGGGTTCTTGAAAATGGACTCAGGGTTCTAGGGTGTGAAGTCGACGACGACGTCACGGAGGAAAAGCGAAACCAACGAATGACAGTGTGAAAATCTACACTCGAGCACTTGACCTCGCGATCGCAGCCTACAAAATCGCGATCCACATTTGCAGCAACCATAGCAGCAACCCCACCGCCGCCGCTACCTTCCAAACCCTGATGAAACCAGCGTACCTGCACGACCTTGCCATGGCGTATCACTACCTGTACAACGTGACTAAACAAGAGAAACACCTGAAATGCAGTTTGGCGAGTTTATGGAAAGCGTTGCATTTGGATCCCGAGAATCAAGACTTGTGGAATTCGTTGGGGTGTGTGGTGTTTAATGTGAATTTGAAGGTTGCGCAGCATGCGTTTGTTAAGGCTGTAGAGCTGAATGAGAAGGTAAAAAAGAACAAAAGAAAGATACCCCCCCCCCCCCCCCCCCCCCCCCCCCCCCCCCCCCCCCCCTTCATGCAAATTCACGCAACCGTGCAAACACTAACGTAAATATATCTCATAACTTGAAATTTTTCTTTTTTTTAGAATGTCGAGGCATGGACAAACTTGGGTTACTTTTATTACTTTAACGGAGACTTTGATTTGGCGAAACAATGTTTCCATCGCGCGCAACTGATTGATCCTGAAACTTGCCTCAGTTGGTATGGTCAGGCGTTGATTAACCAAAGCACTGCCGCCGCCGCCGTCCCCAGCAACAACAATGGCAACAAGGAACCTACCGCTGCTGCAGCTCTTGATTTATTTGATCACGCAAACGACCTATCTCAGGGTCAAAACCTGGAAATCGGGTATTCCTACGCGTACTCTGAATACCAAAAACACACGTCCTCTTTGTCCTTCAAGGCATTGTTGGAACAAGATTCAAGTGTTTTAGCAGTCCCCGTGTTTAGCATGATTAAATTCTGTGAAGCCTCTGCAAATGATGCGGCTGGGTTCACGTTGTTGGGGTTGTTGCGGGAGAAGCAAGGTGTGTTTGGGGAGGCTGTGGCAGCGTGTAGGAGGGCTGTTGAAATTTGTCGTAAGAATGGAAGGAGGGGTGGAAACGAGGAGTTGGAGCAGTGTTTGGCGAATTATGCACGCGCGTTGTGTTCGGCTGGGATGTATGGCGAGTCGATTGAAGTCTATAATGAGCTGCGGCAGGTTACTGAGGCGAGTGGTGGTGGCGGGGATACTGTGTTGACGAGAGTTGGGTTTGGGTTGGCTCTCTTTTTCGAGGAACGGTATGAAGAGAGTTTGACCTTGTTTCAAGAGGCGTTGAATATTCTGTCGGGGATGGAAGCACCGGATGTGTCACTGCAGAATAATGTGGGGCTTTTGTTGAGTCAGGTGTTGTTTGCTTTGGGTGCGGATGCTCATTTGGGGTTGGCGAAGGAGCAGTTGTTGGCGTGGTAAGAGGATCTCATTCCCCGAATTCGACAGTTCTGATTTCTAACCAGAAGAAACATGTGATTTCCTTTTTTTTTGGTTTAGTCTTCAGCGGGGTGTTTCTTTCCCACAAGCGTTGATGTCTCTACTGGCCTTGGGTATTGTTTCCCAGAATGATGAGCTTGCACAGGAAGCAGCGGCAGAGTTGATCAAGGAGAAACCAGATACAATGATGATTGGTGGGCTAGAAGCAGACAAGAACATGCTGTTGAGTCGGTATTTCTTGTTGCAAGGAGGTAGTAAATTGAGTAGAGGGTTTTTGGCGAGAAGTATTCATCAGGCTCCTTGGAAGGCTACAAATTGGTTGCTGCTAGCTGAAAATATTTCGAGGTAAAAAATGTCTTTTTGTGTGTTGATTGTTGTTTTGTTTTTTGGGGGGCTTATATCCTTTCCTGTTTTTTTTTTTTTTTTTTTTTTCAAAAAAGGTATGCTCCAGAAATTCAAGAATCCCTGGTGACTGTGGCGAAATCAGCTTCATTACTTCAACATTCTCAAACTGGTACATCGCCATCTTCAATTTCGAGCCCTCAACTTGCGTCTATTCAAAAAACACTTGGACATGCCTTGTTGACGCGACCTCCGGTGGTTGTTAGGAAACAACAAAGGAAGTTCACAAAATCAGCAATCTCATGCTTCCACTCTGCTGTTCACAGCAATCCATCGGATCCGCGCACGTGGCTCTCGTTGGGGGTTGGGTTACACGCTCGAACCATAGAAGATGTTGACAAGTTATCCGATCAAGATAAAGTAGACACATCCACGAGAGTAACAGAAGCTGTGTGTACCAACGCTGCAAATCTACTGGGATCCACTGCACTTGATATATCCTGGTCGAATCTGCTCGCCGCCGATTCCAGTATCATTCGCGGTCTTGCACAGTTTGCTCAAGGGAACAAAGAGGCAGCCACGGGGATCTTTCAAAATGCTTTGGAAATGACGGAAGCGGCGCGATCGGATGGGGAATGCTTGGATCAGAGGGTGATGGCGATGGGGTATGCTGTTGGGGCGCGGGCGTTGTTTGCGATGGGGGAGCAAGGGACTGCGTTGGGTGCGTACAAGAATGCTATTACTTGTATACCGGATTCGGTTTCGTTGTGGGAGGTTTGTTTTTTGGTTTTTTTTTTCTTCCATTTGTTTGGCAAGCTTTGATATTTAAAAAATGTGTGTATGGATGGACAGGAACTTGGGGAAGCTTATGCAGACTCGAATCTGTGGCAACAATCGCTTGTCTCATTGATGCAGGCGCTTTCAAACTGCCGTACCGTTTCTTCCCAAGCGATTGTTTTGACGCGTTTGGCCAAGCTTTATTTGATTCAAGAAAACCGAGAGGACGCTACGGCGGCTCTAGAACAACTCAAGAGCTTGGATGTGGCGGGTAGTGGTGCTTCTGAACTTGGACTGTTGCAGTGTGTGTCGATGATGAAGTTTGGGAATGCGGGAGCGTTGAACAAGACCAAGAAAGTTGTGGCAGCAGTGCTGGAAGAAGATGGGGAGTGTGAATGGGCGCTGTGGGTTTCGAACGAGTTTAATCTGCGATAAGAAAGACTGTCTTATGGAGTTTTATATATCTCAAAAACCAATAAAACTCCCCAATGCTCCAACCTCCTGGCAAAAGCCTATTAATTGCTACAACATCTGCTCCCACTCATCGCCGCCAGCGGGCGTGACTAGCGCTCTCTAGGAGTAGTCGTGGCACGGCGGAGACTGGTCGCGCAATGAGTGGAGAGGTCTCGGATGTTTATGCCTAGAGCCGCAAGCTGTGGTTAAAAAATGCGCGTTTTAGCCGAGAATAAACGCAGAGACATCAAGAATAAAGATTTTACCAGCTCCAGGCACGCAAGACAAGCCCACTAATTGCTACAACATCTGCTCCCACCATTGCCGCCAGGGAGGTATGACCTAGCGCTCTCTAGGAGTAGTCGTGGCACGGCAGGCACTGGTCGCGCAAGAGGGTGGGGAGGTCTTGGATGCTTATGCCTAGAGCTGTAAGCTGTGGTCAAAAAAGCGCGTTTTAGCCGAGAAAAAATGTAGAAACAATGGGATGCAAACAGAAGAATGATCTTACCAGCTCCAGGCACGCCTGAGAAGCCTAATAATTGCTACAACGTCTGCTCCCACTCATCACCGTTGAAGGGAATGTTAGCGCTCTCCAGGAGTAGTCGTGACACTGGCAACAGGGTGATGAGTGGAGAGGTCTGAGACGTTTATGGCCGGAGCTGCCGGAGCTGTAGCAGAAAAGAGACGCGTAATTTAGTATCAGATAAATGGGAATAAAAGGAAACGCGAAAATGTTTAAAGAAAAGTATTTTACCAGCCCTAACCACGCATGTGCCGCCAAGACTTTTGCTACAACGCCTGCTCCCACTCATCACCGTTGAAGGGAATGTTAGCGCTCTGCAGGAGTAGTCGTGACACTGGCAACAGGGTGATGAGTGGAGAGGTCTGAGACGTTTATGGCCAGAGCTGCCGGAGCTGTAGCAGAAAAGAGACGCATAATTTAGTATCAGATGAATGGGAATAAAGAAAACGCGAAAAAGATTAAATAAAAGTATGTTACCAGCCCCGACCAACGCATGTGGATGTGTATGTCCAACCCAGTGCCGCGAAAGCTGGTAGAGAGAATCAATAGTTAGTAAAAATGCAAATAGGACGCGTAAGAATAACATTATCCACAAATTAATTACCAGCCCAGTTGCACAAGAGCTTTTTGAGTTCTCGATTTCTGCACCCATTCATCACGTATCCGGAGGGGCGTCTAGCGCTCTCCAGGAGTAGTCGTGCCGCTTGCCGAGAACGGAATCCGTGATGAATGAATGGTCTTTGAAATTTCCCGCGTTGAGCAGAGGTCGATATTCGAGGCTATAGGTGCCTGAGATATCTGCGGATTGCGTGTTTATAAGATGCTGTTATCACGGACGAATTGTATGGCATGAGTTTGTTTGTCGTTAGGACACTGACAGTTTGTCAATAAAAGAGAAATTTGCTTACACAACTAGCGAGATAGGGGGGTGGTACGCGATGCGAAAGGTAGGAGGCGTAGACGCGTAGTTGGAAGATGTGAGGATGAAGGCATTCCCGAATTGTTGTTTTGAGTGAAGTTTTTGTTTTGATTTTGAAAGCCCGACAATTACAGGCGAATAATAAAATGCATTTATTCAAATCATTTTCAG
>JAIVFH010000133.1:0-80625 GCA_025765595.1 Obelidium mucronatum | reverse complement strand
AAGGTGAATACATGACTCTTCCAGGATGTGATTTTTTTTCCCTTTTCTAAACTGTAGTCTGTCTTGGACAGGTGAAACCGACTGGAAGGTTATCGTCATTGACATCAACGACCCATTGGCCTCCAAATTGAACGACATTGAAGATGTCGAGAAGCACTTGCCAGGAATCTTGCGTGCTTCCAACGAATGGTTCAGAATCTACAAGATCCCCGACGGAAAGCCAGAAAACAACTTTGCCTTCTCTGGTGAAGCCAAGAACAAGGCCTACGCCAACGAAGTTATCCACGAAACAACGAAGCATGGAAGAGGCTCATCACTCGTCAAATCCCATCCCAGACTGAGCACTACGACATTACTGTTGCCAACACTGAAGTTGCTGACAGTCCTTACAAGGTTGCCGTGACAGATGCTGCTTACACTTCTCTTCCAGCTGACTCCAGAAAGCCAGCTGCTGCTATTGATGCGTCCATCGACAAGTGGTTCTACTTGAGCGGAAAGCCATCCAATCTTTGAAAAAAAATAAGAAGTAGATTCTTTTTTTTTTCTTGACCCTTGCTGTGGTTCCATTGGTTCATTATCAATATTGTTTTTATTTTGAAAAAGACTGTGAATAAACCGTTTTTCAGTAGAACTTTTTTTTTTTTTTTTTTGGATGGATTGCATCTTCCTTGAACTTATTCCGGTCCCAAACCCTTCCTTCACAAGCAACCCAAACAAAGCACTATCTCTCAAAATGGATGATGGAATCCCGGTATCCACTTGATTCCCCTTCAACTCCAAAGAGTCCAAATACAACGCTCCAAGCCGGCTTGGCAATTTCCCAGTGAACATGTTGTCAGCAAGACCCAAGACCTCCAAAATCCTCAAATCGCAAATAGCATCCGGGATTTCGCCTTGAAACTTATTTTGCGAAAGCTTCAATATTTTGAGTGTAGGAGCAAGGTTTCCCACTTGGGCAGATAAACTGCCACTCAAGGAATTGTTGGACAAGTCAATTGCCTCAAGATTTTGCATGGAATAGATTGTTTCAGGAATATCTCCAGTCAGGTTGTTGCTGGAAAGAGTAAGGGATCGCAGCTCGACAAGTTGATGAATCATTGGAGGAATGGGTCCCACCAATCTATTCTGATCCAGATACAATTCCCAAAGCGTTGCAAGATTACAAATTTCAATGGGAATTTCCCCAGATAACTCGTTTTTTGAAAGATGCAGAGCACCAAGAGCGGGGAGATTGCCCAACTCAACAGGAATAGGCCCAGAAAGCCGATTGTCATCGAGGGAAATACATTCCAACCGTGATAGCAAGCCAATGGACGCAGGAATTGACCCAGAAAGCTTGTTCCCACTGGCATTCACAATCGAAAGATTCGGAACACGAGTTCCAATGTCGTTTGGGATGGGTCCTTCAAAGGAATTGTTTGAAAGGAAAACCTGGTTCAGATTACCAAGCTCACTCAAAACAGAAATTTCTCCTGAAAACGAGTTTTGGTGGAGGTTGAGTTTCTGTAAAGAGGTTAGTGGAGCGAGGACATTGATGTTCCCGTCCAAGTGCTGCCCATACAAATTCAGTTCCTTCAACGCCACCAACTGCCCCAGCTCTTCTGGAATCGGCCCTTGAAGCTTATTGTCACCCAAATTCAAGCTTTCAAGAGAGCGTAAGCTGCCAATACATTGCGGAATTGGCCCAGAAAGCTCACACGTCGAAAGTTGCAACGTCTTGAGGTTTGTGAGACAGGAAATAGCGTCTGGGATATAAATAAGGAGAGGCGCAGGTTTCTGTCTCCTCACTCGACCGTCTCGGTGGATAGCAAGGCCCATTTGAATGAGCTGGTTGAACGGAGCGTCTCTCATTTCACGTGTTGACAAAGTTTTTGGCTTGTACGCGGACCAGTTGATTGAAAACCATTGCAACGTTTCAAGTTGTTTGAATCTCGCTTCAGAGTATGCAATTTGGTAGTTTTTGGGAACTAGGAACCATGCCTTGTCAATCGGACTTGGTTTTATGTTCAAGTGCCGCTTTGAGACAGAAGGAAGCGGAGCAGCATGATTGAGGACTGAAATCGCGGCAAAGAAAGACGAGAGCAGAACGGCGTTGATTGATTTGCTCTGTATTCGAAGTTGGTTAGGCTGAGGGCCACATAACAAGTCCACAAAATACTCAACCAATCTCCGGTACTTGAATACTTTCTCTGGCGAAATGAAAGCAAAGATTCTCGCTGCAATTTCAAAGGGCAGATCGCGAAGCTGCGTCAGAAACCGCTTGTTGGAGTTGGTTTGTTGCAGGATCAAGTTGTTCTGAGCCCGCAATGTAGACGTCTCTGACTGAAGAAAGTCAACTTGTTTCTGCAGCTGCTGCAGCATAAGCACAATGGTCGCTAGGGATGGTTCTGGTGCTGCCATGAAATTTGTTTTGCTGGAAGTTTGTACCTCCACCCCTCATAAATTCCACTTTTATTATTCCTACCGGCCACTCAATAATCATCTCCACGACTGATAACTTCCTTGCAGGTTGGTCTCAAGAGAATCGTATGTTCGTATTGAGCAGTAAAAGAACCTGCAGAGTCAACGAGAGGTGGGTATGGGTTGACAAGACCCGAATCCACAAGTTGTTTCAGTGCCACAAGGTACTTTGTTTCTCCGATGCGATCCAAGTATCTGCGACTGTAATATGTTGATCAGTTGAACAAGCATATGACTGTTAAATTTGTTGATGTCATTCATTACCAGAAGGCAAGAGTACCAAATCGATCGTTGATGGTACTCAAAAGCTGTTTGGCACGAGGCAGCTTCAAAGGCGCACGAGCTACTTCCCAATTTCTCATGTAGTGACTGCATTCCATGTCTTCCATTACGTAACCGCGTCCAGTACTTCCAAAAGTTTCAATGGCAAAGTACTCTCCTTCCTCCATTTTAGTTTGATCGCCATTATCGACAATTGGCACAGACTTTCCAGCATGGATCTTGTATTTTTCGATAGAGTGTCCATTCAAGTTTCTGATTGGTTTGACTGGGTGAATGTTTTAGTCTAGAGTATTTTTCGCCAAAGGCAAAGAATCACGCCTTCGGCGTAAGCAACACCGCCTTCGGCGGTGGCATGTCGCCTTCGGCGACGGAATCACGCCTTCGGCGTACACAACACCGCCTTCGGCGGTGAAGTGAAAAAAAAAAAAAAAAAAAAAAAAACCTTGATAAGTCTTTCCACCAATCTCAACTTCATAAGATTCCATAACTTCTTGAACAGCGGCACCAATATCACAAAGACGAACATCAATACCGGCTTGTTTGATACCAGTATTTGTAGCATCTTTTACAGCCTCCAAAAGACGATCATAAGTAGGGTTGAAGGCGACCGTGAAAGCACAATCAATAATCTTTCCACCAATGTGAGTTCCAAAATCAATCTTCATGACGTCATCGTATTTGAGGACAGTGGTGTCTCCAGCATTAGGAGTGTAGTGAGCAGCAACGTGGTTCAAGGAGCAACCAGTTGGGAAGGCGATACCTTTTGTGTATATTGAGTATGTGTGTTAAGAGTTAAGACCAACAAAAAGAGTAAGAGTTACCAGCATCCAAGCCCCGCTCCTCAATCAGAGTGCGTGTTCCGTTTTCGATAGTTTCGCAAATCTCAATCATGCTCATTCCCGGCTTGATGACGCTGCGGGCATAACTCCGCACCTGTCTGTGGACCTCTGCGGCCTGTCTGATCTCGTTGTACTCGTCGAAATGCAGACGCTCGGCGGCGCGCTTCTCCTCGCTCGTGAAGCGGAACGTGTTGTCGACATGCGTGTATTCCTGGATTTCGCCGACGGGAAACACGCCGTTGAACAGCTGCGCCACGGGCACCGACGGCGGCGCTGTCTGCGGCGTGTCGTTGCGCACGGACGCCTTCTCGGCCTTCTTTTTTGCTTTGCTTTTCTTTTTCTTTTTCTTTTTTTTCTTGTCTGCCGCGAGCGGTGAGCACAGTGAGCACGGTGAGTGAAGCGAAAAGCAAGAGTTCACCTGGCGAGTCGCCGCCAGCCTCCTCGTCGCCGTCCTCGTCGTCGTCGTCGCCTTCTTCGGCGTCGGCGCCGTTCAATTGCGCAGCTTTCTCCGCCGCCGCCGCCGGCTGGGCCGCCGCCGCCGCGGGATCCAAAGGCGATGCGGTGGCTGCAACTGTCATTTTTACTGACTTTCGATAAATAAAAATAAATAAAAATAAAAAGAAAAGAGATCGAATGTTTGCCTTGTCGCTGCGCCGCCAGTCGCTGCGGCCGCCGTCGCTGGTCTTTGTCCGTCTGGCGTCAACTGCCGCTTCAGCAACTTCATCAAAGACCTTCTACGATTTGCTGGGCGTCCCGCAGGAAGCCTCAAAAGCAACGCTAAAGTCACGCTTCTACGAACTCTCAATGAAACACCATCCAGACAAGAACCCAAACAACGAAGAGTCCACTCAGCTGTTTGTAAAAATAAACGAAGCCTACTCTGTATTGTCAGACGAGGGGAAACGAAGGGAGTACGATCGTGGATTGGCGGTAAAGTAAATCAATCATCGCTTTGGACAACTCATGTTTTACAAACAGGTAAAGGGAGACCAAAGTGTGAATAGAAGTGGCTTCAAATCTACGATGCGCAGGCATTCCGGATGTATGTTAACACCGTAACCCTTTTTGACAATTACTAAGACGGTACTTCTGCGCCCCTGAACAGATACAAAGTCAAGTCTTCATCCTGACGATTGGATTTTACATCGCGATCCGAAAAAGTCTTCTTATACTCATCAATATTACGATTTTGACGCACATCAAAAAGCACATTATCCAAGAACCAGTGATCACCCAAATCGCACCGTCAATACCAAGGTAAGTAAAAGAATGAGAAAAAAACTCTTCTATTATTAATTTTTTTCGACGCCAAAGGCGCGTAAAATGTACTATGATTACATGCGGCAGGAAAACAAGCGTCAACCCAGTATTATTTGGACGTGGTCTATTGTGGGTATGACCATGTTTGTACTTCTTCAGGGAGGATATGTTCAGATGATCTTTATATAAAAATTAAACTGGAATATACATCTGCTCTTTTTATTATTTTTCCGTTATTTTGTTTGTATATTTATAGTCGGGAGGGGCTGATGAATTTATAATAACTTAGAAGTAATGAATGGAAGAGGGAGAGGGGGCAATCAAAAAATAAAAGGATGAGGTGGTGTTTGTGCTTAAAAAATAAAATGAAAGGAAAACTCTCCGATAACAAACATTCCAGCAGGTCAACTCTTTTTCTGTTTCTCCTCCTCCTCCTCCTTCTTCTTCTTCTACTTCTTTTTCTTTCAAGACCTTCCTCTAAACCCTTGATGATGCAGAATTTCAAACACCCTCGATTCATGATTGAAATCCGATGGCACAAACTGCTCAAAGTCATTCATACCCAGATACAAAATCTGCAAATTCTGCAGCAACCCAATCTCCACAGGTATCTCCCCCTTCAACTGATTATGCTCCAAATAAAGCGACTTTAATTTCGATAGCTTCCCAATACTCTTTGGGATTTCCTCCTCCAGCGCGTTATTGTTCAAATACAGCGCTTCCAGTAACACCAAGTCACCAATCTCATCAGGTATTTTACTGCTCAGGCGGTTGTTTTGGAGGTATAGCTGCTGCAGTTGTGTTAGGTTTCCAATTTCTTTTGGGATGGCGCCGGTGAGTTTGTTGCCGTTCAAATGGAGGAACTGGAGGTTCGTCAGTTTGCAGAGTTCGCTGGGAATTTCTCCCGTCAGTCGGTTTTCGTGGAGGTTCAGGTGTGTTAAATTGGTTAATCCGCCAATCGCTTTGGGAATACAACCTTGGATTGCTTTCCAACCTAGACAAAAAAAAAGATTGTTAAAAATCCTCTTCTTCCTCATCTTATTTATTACTTCTTTTTTTTTTAATGGCGGGGGAGGGGGAAGGAAAATACTCACCACATTTGAGTTCAAAGAGCGCCTTCAAAGTGGCACCCGCATAATGCTTCTGATACGAATCCGGCCACACGAACCAAAGACGATAGCTTTGAACACACGCAACTGTGCCGATATTTGAAAACTCCCTGAGGTTTAGAACTGCAAAGTGTGGGTCTGACAGGGCTGTAAAGATTCGTGTACAGAGACGTTTGAACTTGAGCACGTGGTTTGGGTTGATTCTTTGGAAAATGTTTTGGATGAGTTCGATGGGGAGACTTGTTTGGAACGCAGTTGCCGATGCTGCTGTGGTGGTGCTGGTGGTGGTGGTTGGGATCTGCGCAGCAGTTGTAGTTGTCATGGTGTGTTTTTTTTTTTGGAGATGAATCGACTTTTTTTTTGAATGCGTGATCGCACGCCACCACCCGATTGGTTCATGTCTGTCCGGAATCCCTCTACGCTCTCCTCCAACCAATGATATTTTGCACCACATTATACTATTAATATTAAAAAATCATATTATACTTTTCTCCACAACAAGAAGAAAATTAGAAAACTCAAGAAGAAATCAAAGGAGGATGACACACAAGCACCGGAACAGTTGAATGATTCACAAGATAATCACTAACAGAACCGAGCATAGCTTTCTTGAACCCCGTCAACCCACGACTCCCAATAACCAACATATCCACCTTCAACTCGGCGACTTTCCGAGGAATAATTTCACGTGGGTCTCCCCGCAGAGAAACGCCTCGCATGTTGAATACTTTGGCAGGCGCTCTCTTTGCGTAGCTTTGCAACACGTCGTGGCTGTGTTGTTTGTTGGCTGCTTCAATCATGGCATTTTGTGGGGTAATGTCTACGGCAATGGCGGAAACCATGGGATACACGTTCAAGATTAGGATTTGATCGGTTTCTGGTCTGGCAATGTTGTTGATCATCCAATCAAATGCGTATTCGGAATAATTGGATGAGTCGACGGCGATGGCAATGAGTCGCGAATAGGCGCTATGGCTTTCATCTGGGCGAATCACTTCTTCAGAGGAGGCAGGCATTGCCTTTTTTTTTCTTTTTTTTTTTCAGGGGGGTATGCAGAGAAAGCGATAGCATTGGCTTAAAAATGGGCACGCGAAAACGTGTTGTCCGACAAAGAGTGAGTCACAAAAGGAAAACAATAACAACCTAGACTTTATTATTAAATACCTCTCCGCTGAATAAATTATAAAGATAACTATATTCCCTTTCCCGCAGCGAGTGCTCGGAGCAAGGACAAGATTTCGAGTTGCTGGACTTCAATTCGATCCAGCCTCCTTTCCACAGTATTCATAAATAACTTCATTTCCGCATCGACATTGCCGGCATTAGCAGGTTCAGTTTCAATTGTAACTTTGCCAAGTGAGGGTGTCATGTCGTGCACCAATGCAATCAATGGGCGAGGCCGCGTATCATCTCTTGGCATTCGCAACCTCCCATCCGCCAAAAATGGTAAAGGCTGATGATCATCATCAGATTCGTCATTCATGCTTTCCATCGTCATCGCCCTTCCAGACATTCCACTCGACACCATCCCACCAAAAACCCTTTGTTCCACAGATTCCACTTGTTCCAGCACCGACTTCTGGTATTCTGCCATTGACTTTGAATTTGAATTTTCTAGCATCAAAGCAGTGCGGGAATACGAAACGAGAGACAAATCCACTTCAATGAATGGACTCGCGGAAAACCCCGCCATGCTCTTCTTGCCGGCTTCCACCGAATCGACAGTCTGCGAATGCGATGCAGTCAAAACTAGTAGCTTGTTTTGGACTAATGCCATGCCCATAGGAAAGTGTTTGGCGTCAAGACGGATGGACTGGCTTTCTTCGTCAAGTTTGAAAGACGGGAGGACGAGGGTGTAAACTAGAATGATACCAATTGAGTTGTTGCTTACGAAAATGGATCGGTTTGATTCCTGTGAAACTCTTGGTTTGTGAGTTTTGGGTTTGATTCAAATCCAAAGAACTCACATCGTAAACAAGATTATCAGGCATCAGTATCGGCAGTTCTACGTTTGATAATTCAGCAATTTGATTTTCTGATATTCTCAAGACGGCCAACGTGGACGAAGCTGCTTTGGTTGTTCGAGCCGACATTGGAATCTCCATATCCATTTTAAAAGGGGAAGGTTTTGATGATTGCGCATTTGCTTCGCTTCCGGATGCAGAAATGAGCTCAGATGGCGATTGCTCCCAACCTCGAAGCCCGCAAATGTCAAATTGAGAGAATAAGTTGTCTTCGGGCATATCAAACGTGATCAACAAGATATCCGAGTTGGTATCTGGATCTGGAATCATAGTGACTGCACGAACGCGTCTGTTGAATGAATGTTTCAGGACTTTGTTGGCAGTGCTACTGAGGGTATCATCTGGGTTCAGCGACAAGACTCGAATACGGTTTGCCTTGAGTAAATACAGCCTGGAGCCGTCTGGTGACCACGCACACTTTTGAAGACCATTGTACTCGACGAATTGAAGTACTTTAATGCCAAGACTTGTAACAGAGAGCAGTTCGACCCCAATTGATGAATACACCTGAATTCACTGCTTTAGCGACTTTCAGCGATGTTCAGTCGCCGCTGCTCACCGCCAGCAACGCGCGCGTCGGGTGCCACGCCAGCAGCGGCCGCGCCGCCGCCGCCGCCGCAAACTCAAACTCAAACTCAAACTCGGCGCCAGCAGCGCCAAGCACCACTTTGTGCGGCAGCGCCACGGCCAGCCTTTGGCGTCCGGCATCCCACTCCGCCGCAAACGGCGCGCCGCCCAGCGCCACGCCGCCGCCGCATCCCACGCGCTCAAGCCGCATCCCGCTCGCCACCGCCACGACACCCCCGCGCGCCGCAAGCACCCCGCCGCTGCGCCTTGTCCGCGCCGCCTCCGCGCGCCACAACGTGTCGCTTTTGCAGAACATTTGATTAAACGAAACGCCACCCAATTTAAAATCCAAAAAAAGAAACAAAAGAAAACAAGTAAATGTTGAGCAACGTCAACCCGTCGCGCCTGCGCAAAACTGCGAAAGCCGCAGCCCACAACAAAGTCACGGGTCTCTCGGATCATCCTGCCGCAGTGCCGGATAATCTGCCAAAAGGCCGGCGGGCAAGGGAAAAGATCATTGGAAACAGTGCCAACTCTACTGCAACATCAGCAAGAGTTAAATCAATCGCCGCCGGTGGAATAGATTACCCGTCGTTTCTGCTGTATGGCATTCTAAGTATCCTCTTCTGGTTCGGCGTGATTGGATGGTGGCTCGACATCCCTCTCCTGGATTACCTCGTCTTTACGCCCCTGAAACTCCTCTTTAAAGTTGTAACATTCCCAGTGACGTTCCCTGTGAGGATGGTGTATAAACTTGTGGATTTTTTGGCTCGGACTTTCGCGGAAGCCATTTCTGGATCTCCCGATACTCCCGTCAATTCAGTGCTATTACAGGATATCATCAAACCGGTTGTTGCGGATGACTTTTAAAATACATTATTGTACATGATTTCACTCCACGATGCATACACGATTTTCTATTACCTGCCTAAAAAGAAAAACGGCATCATGTCGAATAGACCCAATATCCACTCTCTCCCAAACGAGACCATCGACATAATCCTCCGCGATTTGCCCATTGATGAAAACCTGGCCAAAGTAGGCGGAGCTTCCCAGTCTCTTGCAAGCTTTCTCTTCCAAAGTTTTCGCTTTGCCCAAAGGCATCTCTGTCACCAGATCAAGGCGGCCAATGCTGCTTCACCCTGCGAATATTTAATCCAAAACCGTCTCTATGGATCCAAGTGGAAACAGCTTCCATTAGTCTACCAAACAGCAATATATGGAGAAGTTGTTGGTGCAAAGCGAAATGCCACTTCAGCCGCTATATTGGTTCCATCAAAATGGATACAATCACCTGAATTTGCCTTCAAGATTATGTCAACTCTTGTTTCGACGTTACCGGGCTTTGCTTGGAAGGACCGTGCCTTGCATTTCGCTGCAACCAGCAACCATATCGCTGTCGTGAAACTACTACTGGAAGATCCACGAACGTATAAATGTGTTTCGAAAGATTGCTCTGCACTTTCAGCTGCAGCAAGTCGTGGTGACTCTGAAATAGTTCGACTGCTCCTAACAGATCGCAGAGTTGATCCGAATGAACTACATGGAAAGCCTCTCCGAAACGCTGTGCGAAAAAAGCATATAGATATTGTTGAAATGTTACTGGGTGATGATCGCGTAGACCCTAATTCTGACCAATTGCAGACATTTTGCAAGGCACTTGAAAGTTCAGAGATTGTCCAACTGTATCTGGCAAATCCTCGTTTCCATTACGGGGACATGGTAGAAGAAGTTTTGGACTGGGTATACCGAAGCCCTCGAGAAGTAGTTATAATGATCCTCCACGACTTCAGAGTTGGTTCACGTTTGTATGTAGAACAACTTGCTCTTGCTTGCAAACATGGGCTTTTAGATGACGCTCAACGTCTCATGGCATATGCGAATGCTGATAGCGCGTTGTTGGACTGGGCCATATACGAAGCTGCAAAGCATGGCCATGCAGATGTTGTGGACTATCTCTTGCAGCATCCGAATGCGAATCCTTCTTGCCAAGAAAATGCCGCTCTTGTTATAGCCACGCGTGGAGAATCTCCTTCGGTTGTCAAAGTGTTGCTTTCTGATTCCCGTGTGAATCCTTCAGACCGAAACAACGCGGTCCTTCAAATAGCGATGACCCGTGAACATTGGGAAATCATTGGTCTGCTGCTACGAGATCCTCGACTTGTATTTGAAGAATCTAATGCAAACTTGAAGAGTGAGATTTGTATGTTGGCGGCCAAGAACGGACGGGAGGAAATTCTTGAGCTTTTAAATGATAAATAATTAAAATAATATAAAATAAACAAATAATGAAAAAAAAAATAAAAAAGATAAAAAAAATAGAAAACAAAGAAAATAGACCCAGTCTCTACTCCCTCCCGAACGAGACCATCGATACAATTCTTCTGCTTTTGCCAATTGACCCGAATTTGGTGCAAGTAGGCATCGATTCCAAGATCCTCTTAATCTTCATCTGTCAGAGTTTTCGCTTTGCGCAAAGGCACGTCCGTCACCAGATCAAGACGTCCAATAACCCTTCAATTTGGGAATATTTAAGCCCAAATTACCTTTACGGATCCAAATGGATTGATGTACCGCAGGTCGACCAAACAGCAGTCTACGGAGAATTCCTTGTGCAGCACAACAACTCTGCGGTTTCAGATTGCTTATTGAAGCCATCTCCATGGATGTAATCATCTGAATCAGCCTTTCGAATGATGACAACTCTCATTGCAAGGTTGCCAGGCTTCTCTTGGAAGGATCGGGCTCTCCATGTTCTTCTGCCAGCAACCACGTTGCTGCCGTGAAACTGCTACTGAAAGATCCAAGAATATACCAATCTGCTTCGGACGGTTTCTTTGCTTTGTCAGTTGCAGCACCGTCATGGTGACTCTGATATAGTTCAGCTTCCTTGCAGACGCCAGAGCCGATCCGAATGAGCTACAGGGACAGCCTCTCCGAAAAACTGTTCACGGAAAGCATGTAGATATTGTACAAAATGATGATGGATGATATTCGCGTCGACCCCAATCATGACCATCTGCAGACATTCCAGTATTCACTCAACTCTGGAAACTCGGATCTTGTGAAACTATTTCTAGCGAACACACGCTTCGATTTTGAAGACATGGATGAAGAAGAAGTTTTGTACCTGGTGCAGAGTTGCGATAGTGAAGTTGTTCGATTGATTCTCCAAGACTCTTGAGTTTGATCCACGCACTCATAGAGACAAGCACTTTTTACTGTCTTGCACACATGGACTTTTAAGTTTGGTTAAACGTCTCATCTCAGACGAAAATGTTCAATGTCTGTCTTTGAACGGGAATGTACAATGCCGCCAAGAATGGACGTGCATATATTGTTAAATACCTCTTGCAATACGAAGATGTGGATGCTTCTTATTTGGATAATTCAGCACTTATTACTGCATCGTCTGGCGGGCATCCTTCTGTTGTCAGGGTGCTGCTGGCTGATGCTCGAGTGAACCCTAAACAATGAACCCCTTCAATCGGCTGTGGACTTTGTAAAATCAAACTTAAAGTGCTCTTGTTGCGTCATTGGCGATTCATGTTCAGTGAGTCCAATGCAAACTTGAAAGACTTTACGCGCTTCTTGGCAAAATTGGTGGAACGTAAGGAAATCATTCGCCTCATCGCAAAGAATTAAAATTCATGAAGAGAAGACATTTATGAATGGTTTTTTTATTGTAAGTTTTGATTGATGCTGTTCAAAGTGGCAGCAAGTTGTGAAATCAAAGCTTGGTTCTCCTCCTTCAATCGTTGCAATTCGATTTGTTGAGCAGCAATCGCCCTTTGTTTCAGCATTTGAATTTCCAAATTTCCATCTGTGGGTAAAACGTTGATGAGCGAGATGGCACTCGAAGACCGTGGAGGAATTCTTGTTGATGTGCGATTTAGAGTGGAGGTGCCGAGGTCCCTGGTTGAAGAATTGCTGGCAACGATCGGAGAAGGCTGATTCACATCGTTAGGAGAGTTGCTGGCGGGAGGGATTATATCTGATGCAGTTGAGGTATTTGGGTCAGGAACTGTCGTTTGCAGTAAAATCTGTTTTATAGAATGCTCATTTCGTTCGTTTTCTTCTTTGAGAGATTGATTTTCTGCCAATAGGGATTTATTTTCATCGCGTAGCTTGGAAATCTATGAAGCAATGGTGAGATGGCGAAACTGTCAAAAAGTAAAAACGTGACTCAACGACGTGTTCCAAGTCCGCCTTTGTTCTTTTTGAATCTCCATTCGCAGATTCTTTTTCATTTACAATCTGATCGACTACAGCCTGGAAACTCTGGTTTGCCTGTTTTTCAGAAAAAAACAAGAGGTAAGAGCTTGTGCAGATTCATCGGATACATGCCTTCTCCAAATCATCCTGCAACCGCTTAATCAATATGCTCTTTTTCGTATCTTCCATCACAAGAGCCGCTCTAGCAGCGACATCCTTTTGCTGCTCTAATTTGGCTAATTTCAGTTTCTCTTGGGAATCATTGACTTCAGCCTTGAGTGATTCGACCATCTTTTTGAGAGCCACAACTTCCAAAGACAGTGTTGAATTGATCGATTCCACCTTCTTTAACTGTGCGATCGTCTTGTCTTTCATCCCCAACTGAGACAACAAGTCCTTCTTGTTGGCTTCTAGCGTCTTTATGGTTGAGGCTTGTTCTGAGGCAAGAAAGTCTGCGTATTCTAGATTGGATTGATCCGAGTCGTGGATTGTACCAGCGCTGCTCTTGATTCGTCGAACCTGCGGGTTGTTCACTTTGAGTTCAACGCACACAAGCGATCCAGCTAGAGAATTGCAAAACATCGCTTACACTCTTTGGCGCTGATGCAGCAACGCCATTGTCTGCAGACAGTGGCTCATCCGAGTCAATGTTTCCACTTGCGTTCGCACCTGGAGCGCCTCCCTTCTTGGCTCTGTTCCGCGAGAGGCTTCGTCTGGCAAACGAAGTGTTGCTGTGCACTTCGGCGAGAAAAGTCGAGGGTCCTTCGCCAACATCTTCAATCTCAAATGATTCGTCCATTGTGATTTAATCAGTTTAATTTAAGTGTGTTTTAAAAAAGAATTCATGGCACTGATTCCACTGCTTTCCAGTTACTTTTATTCATTGGGTTAAATATCTTTAGGACAGAAGTTTAAGTTGGCAAGTTGGTATTATCGTTGATGAACTGAACAGCTGCTGCCAACTGAAACCGCAACTGTTGATTTTCTTCCTTTAATTTTAGCCACTGCCGCTGCTGCGCTTCGATTGCACGCTGGCGCAGTTCTCTCAGCTCGGTGTCGCCTCCTTCAGCTGGAAGAACGTTGATCAACGCAATTGCACTCGATGAGCGTTCAGGAATTATTGTTCCCTTTACTGTTGTACGCCTCGTTAAGGATCCGGTAGTCAGTCGAGGAAGGGGGGCGTTTTGAGGGAACAGTTGCGGAATTGGATCCACAGGTGAATCACCACCCAAAAGAAGTTGCCGTAGAGCTTCTTCGTTTTGCGAGTTTTCTTGTTTGAGAAATGCAATCTCGGACTGAAGAGTCTCGTTTTCTTTTTGGAGGTTTGCAATCTGGAAAAGCAAGTATTATTTTTAAGGAACATCGAAATACTTATATATCGTAAACACTATTCAACGACAAACCAGATCTGAATTCGACTCCGGCATTTTGGGGCTAGAGGTGGCGGTTTGTTGAACAAGCTGTTCAATTATTGCAGTCAAGCCTCCCTTCTCCTGTCGCTCCTGACAACAATACGATAATTCGATATAAATCAATCATTGTAACAGAGAATGCGATTCTACCTTTGCTAGGTCATCCTCAAGTTTCTTGATTTGAGTTTCATACTTTGCAACTTGATTCGCCAGATCATCCTTCTCCACACTGCCGATCTCCAATTCTTTCCTGAGCGTTCTTGCAAGGTCATGCTGCTCTGAAAGTGAGCCTTTCAGCTTCACTACTTCCAATTCCAGATCATTCACTCTTGTCGACAAGTCTCCATTTGTGGTTTCAACGGTCCTCAGCTGTTGTACGATCCTATCTTTGGTTGCCAGCTGAGACATCAGATCACTGTTGGCAGCTTCAAGGCGACTGATGGCAGCGGCCTGTTCTGTGGCCAGAAAGTCGGCATATTGAGAGGAGCTGGGGCTCTTGCTTCGGCTTCGGAACGAATGAGTACGGTGTACTTCCAAGTATTCACTGTCTTGATCAAGCTGGCTCATGTTGTTTCTTCAACTTGTTGAAATCAAATCCTTGAACTTTAAATCCTCAACAGAACCCAAACTTCCATTTTATATCCCTTAAATAGATTACATTATGAAGCAGAAAGAAGAAGTGGCTGGGTCCCCTAGAACAAGAACTATCACTCCATCATTCGATCCTTGCTCACATTTCAGCCCTTCGTTTTCGCAAAACTGCTTCACCATTGGTTTTAATTTTGCCACTCCATCGCGTGAGTTGTTTCCCTTTCCTGTGATTACCGTCAATTGATGAATGGCTGGGGAGTTCTTCCGACATTGAGTTATTCTCTCCAAAAGCACTTCTTTCGCCTCGATGACAAACAGTCCATGAAGATCCAGCTCTGAAAGCGGTCGATCGGCGTTGAAGTGGGACACAATCAGGTCTCGTGCCCTCCTATTGTATCCATCAGCCTCACAGTGCTTTGCAGACTTCAGATTCGACAGTTCCTTCGCCTTTGCTCCATCGCCTCGCTGATATGCAAACTAATCCACTTTCTTGTGTAAGTATTTGTTATTTACAAAGAGGATCCTCTTGCCTGTGATTGGCTGCTGGCCTCAGCGGCCTCCGTTCTTGCAGCCGCAGCACTTTCGCGAAGGACCTTTGCCCTCTTGAGCTTATCGCTGCTGGACCAGTCAATGATTCCTCCAATAATATCGGAGAAGCTAATCGCGTTTCCCATAATTCTGTTCTTTTTTCTTCAGAGGATCGTTATTATTGAAAAAAATATTTGGCCGACTCGGCCGTTATTAATTGGCAATAGATTTCAGAACTAGTTTTCGACTCTTTCCATGACAACTTCTGAATCGCCAGCCATATCAATATTCGAAACAAATCGCATACTCAGATTCGTTACTTTCGTGCCGTAATGCCCTGCCCAAAACACTGTATCTTTTCCTTCCCAAAAAAGACGAATTGTGTCTACTCTTCCTTTCAATACAACCGTTTCCGGAAAAGCCACTATATATTGAACTCGTGTCCATGGAGTACTGGGTCACAAAGTAATAGGCGAGGCATGGTTCAGAAGAACTGCCGGAGACTCGTCAAATTGAACTGAGCATCGAAACTGGCCTTCCATTTCCATTCGTGACGCCACCCTTGGGTAATCCTGTCAATGTACAAACCTTGGACACAAAAAGTAGAATAAATACCAAAATTCAAGCAGAACACCTCGAATAACTTTAAAAGCATCAAAAGGAATGTGAGAAACTTGCGCCGTTTGGGTGAGATATCCCCACGAGAAGCTTGATGCAAATGCTGCTTGAACTCTAGGATGGGGTCGTACACCAGCAATACCCTTCCATATGCATAAACACGTCAAAAAATGGAAATTGGGTTTTGAGAGCATTGCGACTTACTTCACCAATGCCAATCACCTCGATTGTGTCTGTCATTCTCCACTCCCACACATCTTCGTTGCTCAAGTCCCCCGCCTTGAGCAAATTGGTTAGGAACGCAAAGTACATTAGTTTGAAGGATTTGATTCCGTCAATCAGAGAAAGAGGCTTATTTGATCCAAGTGTCTGCTGACAGTGGATAACCCAAAACTCATCCGAGTCCAACACTCGAAGGAATAAGCGACACACTGTCGCAGCATATTTGAATGCATCCTTTACATTCATTTGCAGAAAGATATTGACCAGGACTTCGAAGGGAAGGCCAACGAGCGGAGAGGCTCGTGTTGGTTGGTTGTTTGGGACACCACAACTTGCATGTTCAGTAGCCTTCCCACTTCTTTCCGTTGATTCTTTGAGTTTCTTGTTTTCGGCAATCAGGGATTCAATCTGTGCGTCTTTCTCGCGAATGGTAGCGGTCAGTTGGTTGACTTGTTGCTGCAGTTGTTCAATTTCTGCAATCATTCTGAGAGCAACAACGTTACTGCTTAATCATCTTTGTAATATGCAACAAGGGATTTGCAAAGAAATTGTTGTATTGAAACATCGTATCGCATAGATTCCCAAACAAGGAGAAATTGGATGAGTTAAGATCTTCGCGTCAAGCTGCTCGAATGAAACCGTCTATTCATTCTGGTCTCGCCCTTGCAGATCCAAAGCCTTCGATTACAAGTGAAATCACGGAGGCTCCCGTGAAAAGCAAGGGATTCGGGTTGAGCAGAACTAGTAGTCGAAACTGCAGCAGATATGGATCATTCAGCCAGGATTAATCACGACGCTTTGGTTTTAAATTCAAAATTCTTCAATCATTTTCAAATTAAAGAACAGGCAGAAGTTTTATTTTATCGGATCGTTGGCATGTTAACAGATGCTTGCGCGCTAGTGACATCCTCGCTTCTCCAGAGCGCAGTAACAGTCTTTGTAGAAGTATAGAATTGAACACCGGTCTTTCCGTAAAAGTTCAAGTCTCCACGAATAGATCCTCTGCTTCCAGTGAATGAAAAGCATGGCAATGGAACAGGAATTGGAACATTGATTCCAACCTGACCAACATCAATCTCATCTTGGAAGCGTCTTGCGGCAGCTCCAGAGTTTGTGAACAATGCTGTTCCGTTTCCGTATGGGTTAGCATTGACGAGCTCAATGGCTTCGTCCAAGGTATCGGCTTCCATACACACGAGAACGGGGCCAAAGATTTCTTCGGTGTAGCATTTCATGTGAGTCTTGACACCTGAAAGAATAGTGGGACCCAAGAAGTTGCCCTTTTCAAAGCCGGCAACCTTAATCCCACGCCCATCCAACAAAAGCTGTGCTCCTTCGTTGACACCAGACTGGATCAAATCCTCGGCTCTCTTCAATGCCTGCAACGAAAAGAACAAACATAAGAAATCCAAACGGCAGAAATCAACAATGTAACATTCCCACCTCAGGAGAGATCATTGGACCCAAATCAGCCGACTCATCGAATCCACTAGTGACCTTCAAAGCCTTGGCTCGTTCAACAAGTTCAGGCAACCATTGCTTCGCTTCACCAACGAAAACAACTGTACTCAAGGCCATGCATCTTTGTCCAGCAGCACCGAACGCAGCTCCAGCAAGTTGGTTCAGAGTGTAGTTCTTGTTGGCATCTGGCATAATAACTCCATGGTTTTTCGCTCCCAAGTTGGCTTGGACGCGCTTTCCGTTGGCAGTACCACGAGCAAAGATGTACTTTCCGGCGTGGTCACTTCCAACGAATGAGATGGCCTTGATGTGTGGATCGTCACAGATGTGGTTGACGGTGTCTGGTACACTCAAGTTTATAAGTTCCACGCTTTGCAGGTGTGCCTACTTTGGCAAAACGCTTGAACTCACCAACTGATCCGTGCACCACGTTCAAAACACCCTTGGGGACTCCAGCCTCTTGCGCAAGCTTAGCAAGCATCATCATTGCTCCTGGATCCTTTTCACTTGGTTTAATAACGCAAGTGTTTCCACATGCAATGGCAAGTGGGAAGACCCACAATGGAATCTTTCAAAAATGTAAAAGTGAGATCATCGAAGAAATCCTTAAACAGAACAACAAACCATAGCTGGGAAGTTGAATGGCATGATTCCTCCGATAACACCCAATGGTTGACGAATATTGTAGGTGTCCATATCCTTTGAGACTGGAAGGGTTTCACCCATCAAGAGTGTAGGGATAGAGCATGCATGTTCTACGACTTGGAGTCCACGGAAAACATCCCCACGAGCGTCGGCAAGAGTCTTTCCTTGCTCCAATGTAATGGACTTGGCAATGTCGCCCTGAAAAAACACAATTTTTTAAGGATCAGCATGGTTTCCTCCCCGGTTTCTTCCGGTGCCACGCCCTCACAACATCAACGTCCAACCGCACTCGCAACCACAAAAAATAAAATAATTTTACAACAAAAGAGGGCATGATCAACGATACCTGCTTGTGGCGGATAAGATCCTGCAAATCCATCATGATACGCTGACGGGCAAGAACACTTGTCTTTCTCCACGTCTTGAAGGCCTCCGCGGCATTGTCCGATGCATATTTGAGTTCCGCCTGAGTTGCCTGTGGAACAAGACCCACGACTTCTTGCGTGGCCTACATATACGCAAACACGCGAATAGGTGGGGTCAGCCCTTGCTTTTTGAAAATAACGCCTGGGAACTCTTACGGGGTTTCTGACTTCAATCCACTTGTCTGTTTGCGAATCGATGAACTCGCCGTTGATGAAGAGCTTGTACTTTTCAGGCGCAGCGGCTCTGGCGGTGGTTGAAAGCAAGGAGCGGCCAACAGTTCGAGAGACTGCGCTTCGAGAGATCTAACATAACACATTTTGCAAAAGAGAAACGCTTTTGGTCTTAGAATATGGGGGCGTATCGGATGCTGGAGGAATCGCCTGACCTTCAACGAAAACATGTTTTTTACGGATCCTTTTTTTGTCTTTGGATTCCGATGCTTCCGAAACAAAGAAAACCAAAGTACAGAGACTTTGGCTCAGCCTCCTTGGCACCACTCCACTCTTTGCTCTTCAAAATCTCTGTGTACTATTCATGTCGATTCAATTTGAGCGACGAAAACGACACGAAATAGAATCCAACCAGATGACAGTGATTACTCCGTGCATTTTCTCAAATCAGCTCAATGCAGAAAGAAAAACTATAAAATCCTGTAGTGTTTCCTTTCCTACCAGAAAATAGCAAATATTTCAATAAACTCTGAAACAACCTCCCAATGTTACGATCTGATGCCCACCCACCACCACAAGCACGACCACCAACACTGCCACATACCACAACCGACTCCTTCACTTGGAATGCCGAAAAACTGCGGTCAATCGAAGCAACTCTAAAGCGTGTCAAGGAATCGATATCACTTCAAACCCACCGAAACGCTATCCTTGAACAACGGCTGCGGATGCTTGACCGTCTAGTATCCAAAGGAAGTCAAGATCGATTGGCGGCACTTGATTTGGAGCTGACGTTAGATGGCGCTAATGGTGACGAAAGGGTTCCTTTGGTACGAGCTCATGAACGATCCAAGGTACCATACCCCCCTCCACCACTGTGGTGATTTTATGATTCAATCACATACACATTGACTTAATTTTTGTTGTTATTCAGCTATACGGAGCACTCTTTTATCATTTACAATCGAATCCAACTTATCTCGCATTACTATTGTCCACAATGCACCTCTCCGACATTGATCCTTTACTGGACGTCATCATGTTTACAATCTACGGAAGCCAGTACGACTCACGGGAGGAGCATCTACTCTTGTCGATGCTACAAGTAAGTGTTATTGAAATCTGGAGGGGAGGGGGGGGTGCTTGTTAGGGCACCAGAAAACAGGGGTGGTGCTTCGTGTGTTTTTAAAGGTTTTAAAACAAAACAACAATTCACAGACGGCCTTAGCACAACACTTTACAGCGTCTGAAGAAACAGCCAACTTGCTTCGTGCAAACAGTCCAGTCTCGCGAATGCTAACCACATATGCCCGACGCGCAAAAGCACGGACATACCTGCGGTCTACAATGAGCAAGCTGATTTCAGCAATTGTGGACAGCGGGGACCTTGATCTTGAAATCAATCCGTTGAAGCTTGATTCGGAATCAGTGGATGGGGGTAGTATTGGTGGCGGGAACAGCAGTGGAGGGGAAGAAACAGGCGATGAAGGCAGCAGCGGTGGTGGTAGCAACGGATTTCGCAGTAGAAGTGGGTCTCGAAAGAGCTCTCTTTCATCGACACGCAAGAGTTTTCAGTTCCTAAAGTCCAACAGCGCACAAAAGGCGGCAAAGAAGACACAGGATATGTTGGACGAACGAACAGCGATTTTGGCTGATATCGTTCGGGGCTTTTTGGATACTCTGATTGGCTCTATAGATGAAGTTCCATTTGGAATTCGATGGATTTGTAAACAAATCCGTGTCTTGGTTAAGGTTGGTTTACCGCACCCACCTAAATATCGACGATTGCTCATCACCATCCAAAAAAAACCATGCAGCAAAAGTACCCAGACTCAACAGACTTAAACATTGCATCTCTCATCGGCGGCTTCTTCATGCTCCGATTCCTCAACCCTGCAATCGTCTCTCCCGAGGAATATACCTTCACCAAAGCCGCAAAGCCATCAGAAACAACAAAACGCACACTCACCCTAATAGCCAAAGTCCTGCAAAACCTAGCCAACAAGACAACAGCAATCAAGGAAGACTACATGACCCCACTGTTCCCTTTTATTGAAGCACACAAGGAACGCGTGTCTCAGTTTTTCCTGGATCTCTGCAATGTCAATGATTTTGATCAAGTTCTCAAGACAGAGGTGTATTTGGAACGGTTTCATGGACAGACTGAGCTGACGATTCGGTTGGACCAAGTGTTTGTTGTGGAGAGCTTGCTCATCAAGAATTTGGACATGATCGCGCCACATCCAAATGACCCTGTGCGTGCGATTTTACTAGAACTTGCTGGAGACGGTGGTGGGGTAAAGAGTGTGGACCCCGCAGGGGAAACAAATCGGAAACGAATTAGACTGGATTTGGTCGCGCCAGCAGATTTAGAGGAAGAAAGTTTGGTGGTGCGTGCAAAGGCGTCGTTCTGCAAAATTCTTCAGTATGTTTCCTTCAGGGAAGATGATATATTTGATGGCAGAGGTTACTTTTTGGATTTGCAGCGGTTGGCTGATTTGGCAGTTTCTCTACGCGCTGCCAATCCCATTGTGGGCAAAGAAGGTGTCCATGCTTTGCGGTTGCTGGCGGACGTGAAAGCGCAACCATCGGGAGCATCGTTGTTGAAGAAATTATCAGAAGATGTGACCCTAGAACTAGAAGGGTTGCAACTGGTTACTAGAACGTTTGCTGAAGAATACCATGTTTTGGAGTCTGTTTTGGCAGATGCTTACGAGCAGGAGGAGATGTTGCGGTCGCGAATTCAAAGTTCTTCAGAGTATTTGGTGAATTCGAAAGGGGAGGCTGTCTCGATTCCGGCGTCTGTGACGACAGCAATCAACAATGCTGATTCGGTTGGAGCGTTGGCAGACCAACTTTCACCACAGAAGCCGACGATATGGAACCTTTTCGGCCTTCATCGCAGCACAAGTCAGAACCAGCTTCAGAAGTGATTTTTTTTTTCTGTCTTCAATTCTTTTTTACTTTACTTTATATGTCTTTCGTTTGCGCATTCCAATTCCAAGATTTTTCTTTTATTCCTGAGCCTCTCTTATAGAAGCAAAAATATACAAAAAAAATCCAACTACTCCCTACAAATCACTCCACTACCAATCAAACCGATTTGTCGTATATTCTTCTTACAATCTCCAGATGATAAGCTTTCCGTCCACACCAGAAGTAGAAAACTGCAAAACACGGTCGCCTTGAGTCAAGTAAGGACGAATGGACCTGTGTGAAGAAAAAAAAACAATTCGTTAAAAAAATAAAAGACAGCATCAAATCTATCCATTACGTAATAGTGTTCTGGTGTTGACTGTTGAGCTCAACGTCTGTTGTGGCTTGAGCGCGACTGGCCATCTTTTTGAACATGTCCATGGCACTGTTTTCATTTGAAACGGACTTGTTGGAACCCTTGTCGATGCGGTCCACAAGTTCCCTTTTATGCAAAAGAATTGGAGGTGAGATGTAGATGGAGAGGGAGAGTGAATACATGTTGCAATGTCAAAAGAATACAAAGCCTTCGGCGGTAAAAGGAAAAAAGAAAGGAATTCCACCGCCTTCGGCGGTTAAAGAAAAGAAAAAGAAATCTACCGCCTTCGGCGGTACCGACACCGCCTTCGGCGGTGAGTAAAGAATTGGAGGTGAGATGGAGATGGAGAGGGACAGTGAATACATGTTGCAATGTCAAAAGAATACACCGCCTTCGGCGACAAAAGAAAAAAAAAAGAAAGGGAATCCGCCGCCTTCGGCGGTCAAAGAAAAGAAAGAGAAATCTACCGCCTACGGCGGTACTTTTGCTCTGTCAAAAGAATACACCGCCTTCGGCGGTACTTGCACCGCCTACGGCGGTGAGTTTCCGCCTTCGGCGGCAAAAGAAAAAAAAGAAAGGAAATCCGCCGCCTTCGGCGGTCAAAGAAAAGAAAAAAGAAATCTACCGCCTTCGGCGGTACCGACACCGCCTTCGGCGGTGCACCGCCTTCGGCGGTGAGTAAGTTTTACAAAACACGTACCACTGACTACCCGTCATTTTAAACAAAAAGGGAACACAATCATGACCAGCAGCAACAACGGCATCCTCGGCCACAAAAGCCAAAGTATTCAAAGGCAAACCGGTAGTCAAAGCAGTAAAAACCGGGCCTTGAGGACCATAAGAGAAGCTCACGTTTCCATCATGAGCGACCCAAGCAAGAATGTTTCCAGAAGGAGAAAAGGCGACATCATGGACCCAACCGCCGTTGGAGGTACCGAATTCGCCGCACAGGGTCCCGAAAGGCAGCTTTTCACCCCACACAGGGTTTGCAGCCTTGGCGTCGATGCCTTTCACGTAGGCGGAGAAGACGCGTGCCTTCATGTCGGCGCAGCCTACGGCGAGCAGGATGTTTTCGGGGTGCCACTCGACGCTGAGCGCGGTGGAGCGGATTGGTTTGCGGATGTGTTTCGTGATGTACCTGATTTGAGTGTTGATTAAAAAGAAACAGATGACAAAAAACAAAAAAGAAACCAGTCGTTGTCCACGTCAAAGTGCGCAATCGCCACCAGCCGCGCGCCCGTCGCCACGGCAAACTTGTCTTCGCGCGGCGACCAGCGCACGCACGTCGCTGCTCTGTTGATGCGCAGCAGCACGAGCTGCGGCTTCCACGCGCCGCTGCCGTCGAGCGTCCACACGTACGCGTTGCGGTCCTGCGCGCAGCTGACGATGCGGTTCGTGGCTGCCGCCCAGTCGAGCGACGTGACGAGCTTGTCGTGCTGTCGTTTGAATCTTTAATAAACTAAAACTGACACTGCTATTCAGAGACCCACCTCCGCGAGCACATGCGCAAGCGCCCAGCCAGCGCCCGTCTTGCGATAAATGTGCACTTCGTGCGAGCTGGGCGACACCGCAACCTCTGTCATGTGCGTCGGTATTCATTAAAAATAAAACAACTATTACAATCAAAAATACTTACGCGATCGGTCCTGGTTGAAGGAGTGGCAGGTGATTGGAACTCCGTGGAGGAGTTGGTGGACTTCAGGTGGAACAGTCATTGCGTTGTTGTTTTCAAGGGGTTTAAGACTGAGATGATGGTCAATCAATCAAGTCTTTTTGGAGTAATTTTTTATTAATATTTACAAATCAAGAATACCCCCAGCACCAGATCCCAAATCACAGTCAAGCAAATCAACAAATTGAATGCGATGAATCCTGCGGTACCCTATATACAGTCCAAAGAACATGGGCACTCCCACAAACAAGGACAACAACACACCATAGTCCATCACAGGCCCAGCAACCGCCGTATACGTCTGACCCGCGAGAATAACAGTCCCAATCACGATTGCAGTGTAATCCAAAAACGGAAAGAATGGTGCCTTGTACGGCAAAACATTCAAGGATACTTTTTGTGCCTTGATGGCATCACGGAATCGCAAATGTGTGATGCTGATTGACACCCAAGTCAGGAGTCCTGACGTTCCCGTCAGATTTAAAAGCAAGTTGAATAGTTCTCCCTCTGTTGATCGTTGATGTTATTTGTATATATAAGTTTGTTTTCAAGAAGAAACTAAAACTCAGACACACACACACCTCCTAGAATAACTCCAAGAAAAGCTATGGATCCAATCAATACGGTTACAAACAAGGCCCAGATGGGAACTCCATTGGCACTTGTAATACTGAATATGGGATGTGCTTGTCGTCGCAACGACAAGGCCATCAAGGTTCGTGACGCCGCATAGATTGCAGAGTTTGCTGTGCTGACTACAGCCGATAGAATTACAATATTCATGATATTGGCTGCAGAAATCAACCCAGCTCGCTCCAGAATAAGCGTAAAAGGGGCAATAGACACATCTCCTTTACTTGCCGAAAGCGATAGACTTGGATCATCGTTTGGAATCACTGCCAAAGAAGAAAAAAAACAATTTAAACAACAAACCAACCAACTAAAAATCACACTCACATAATCCAATCAACCCAATCGAACTAATATAAAACCCAAAAATCCTCCAAAACGACTGATTAATCGCAATCGGCACATTCCGTCTCGGATTCTCAACCTCCCCAGCACTCACCCCCACCATCTCTGTCCCACCAAATGCGAAAAACGCAATCGAAATCACTGAAAAAATCCCCGTAAACCCATTCTTGAACGGCGCCCCCTCGATATCCCAATACGTGAACCCTACAGGCAAATCACCATCCCCGAACCCAAATACATCCACAATCGTGGCTACACATACGAAGATGAACACCGCAAAGACTTTGATGATGGACAGCCAGTATTCGGCTTCCCCAAATGTTTCGACGGACCGCGTGTTGATGAATACAAGCGCCATCAGAATCAGAGCTGAAAACATCCAGGCGGGCGTGCCGGGGAACCAATACGTCATTATTATTCCTGCTGCGGTTATTTCGGAGGTGACGGAGATGGCCCATTGTAACCAATAATTCCAACCAAGTGTCCACGCCAGCGCCAGGTCAACGAATCTGCCTGCCTGGAAATATCGCGGGTTGGGTGGTGTTGCCGTTAAGGAGGGAGAGACTTTTGCTTTCGCACTCAAAAACCGTCAACTCACAAACTCATGAAATGACCCACTGACTGGAATCAACGCCGCCATTTCCCCCAACGAAGTAAGAACGCAGAAAACCATCATCCCGACAGTCATGTAAGCGACTAAAGCCCCCCCTGGTCCTGCATTCGCAATACTTGACCCAGAGGCGACAAACAACCCAGTGCCAATCGTCCCTCCGACACTGTTTACAGCATGTCAGTTTTAATTTGCTTAATTCAGCTTGATTTCCAGAATAGGCAGCAGGAGGCGGTACCTCATCATTATCAAGTGTCGTGCTTTGAGTCCTGTTTTTCCATTACAACAGCATTTTGAGTAAAAGGCAAGCCTCAAGAGATCATGATGAGGTGTTGGACTTCTTGTCTCTCACCTCGATGGAGTCCCGGTTTCTTGATTGTACCGTTTGGTGGGGACTGCATATGCAAAATTCCAATTTACGTATCTTTTTTTTATTAATCCTCCCTCCAGAAATCATTGAAAACATCCTCATCAATCTTCCAGTCGATGGAATTCTGGCGTCAGTTGCCTTTGCCTCGAAGCGGCTGTTTCAAACATTGTTCAACTTACATTTTGCACACAAACATGTCCTTCATCAGAGCCACGCCGCTGAATGTATACAGCCGTCACCCCCCATTCAGAGCAAAGAAATACGTCGAAGCGGTTCTAGAGAGTCGACGGCCGTGGAGGCTAAGCATGTTGTTTTGGTGTTGCTCCAAGACCCGCTTGTCGATCCCGCGTGTCACGATAACATTTGCATTCGAAAGGCTTTCGAGTTCGGGAATGCAAATCCTACTGTTTTTAACAACTCGGCGCTCCAATGCGCATCAGAGAATGGCCTTGTCAAGCTTCTGATTGAACTAGGCCATGTCAATCCCGCCGCAGCGACGCATTCCAATAGACAACAGATAATGGTCACACGGAAGTTGTCAAACTACTGCTTGAAACTGGCCATGTCGACACCACTGCAGGGAGGAACTTTGCGATTCGATCGGCATCAGCAAACGGTTACACAGACATTGTCAAAATGCTCCTTGAATCCGGCCGTGTTGATCCTGCTGCGAACGGTAACGAGGCAATTCAATGGGAATCACGAGATGGCCATACAGATGTCGTTAAACTGCTGCTTGAGTCAGGCCTTGTCGATCCTGCTGCAGGTAGGAAGCGCATCGTCAACCCGAGATCGACAGAAAGCAACTTTGCCATTCAAGCGGCTGCACAGAATGGACACATTGATTTTGTCAAACTACTTCTTGAATCTGGAAAGGTGGATCCAGCTTCGGATGATAACATGGCAATCAAGTTGGCGTCAAGTAATGGTCATGTTTCTGTTGTCCAACTTCTTTTGGACGCGCGGGGAGAGTCGGATCCAGATCTGAAACACGGACACGATCATGGACAAGTGAAAAATGACGCGCATCGCGGATAAGTGTTTTGGAAGATAGCCAACTTCAAAGAATTCTTTTGGAGGGTGGTACCAGGGAAACCAGAAGAACTTGACTCCGAACCTATTGACATTACTTGACTTCTAATTATCAATTATTCTTACGTTTTTTGTAACTTTTATTAATATATTCAGATTATTGAAAGGAACTCAACCACATCTCGAGAAAACGTCGATGGCCTCCATTCTCCCTCCAGAAATCGTCGAAAATGTCCTCATTCATCTTCCAATCGATGACAGTTTGGCGTCAGTTGCCTTTGCCTCAAAGCGGCCGTTTGCTCAAACACTCTTCAGTCTCCGTTTTGCATATGGACACATTCTTCATCAGACCCGTGCCGCCAGAGATTGTCAATGTATCCTGAAACTCGTACATTCAACATGGGCGGTACTTCCAACCAACTATCGAGCTCTCTTTTATTGCTGTATAGTTGGTGATGGTCGTGGCCAACTAGTAGAGCGACACTTCAGCCGTCTACCCCCATTCAGAGCGAAGCAATATGTGGAATCGGTTCTAGAAATTCGACAGCGGTGGACAGTGGAGGCTAAGCAGGCCACGCTCTTGCATGCATCGACAAACAATCAATTTGATGTTGTGTTGGTGTTGCTCCAAGACCCACTTGTCAATCCCGCGTGTCACAATAACATTGTTATCCAAAAAGCTTGCGGATTCGGGAACGTTGGCGTAGTTCGATTGCTTCTTGCCCATGATCTGACCACCAATCATGAAACAAATCGATTTCGTGGGAAAGTGGATCCGGCTGCAAATTGTAACCAAGCCATCCAACGTGCATGCTGCAACGGGCATGACGAGATCGTTTAACTATTGCTTGAATCTGGACGAGTGGATCCTACAGCTTATTTTAGCTATAGCATCAGAGCTGCGTCAAGGGACGGACGCGAGGACATTGTTCGACTGTTGCTTGAATCGGGGTGTGTGAATGCTGCCGCAGAGGACAATGCAATTCGAATTGCATCTCGGAACGGCCACATGAGTGTTGTCAAACTTCTTCTTCAATCAGGTCTTGTTGATCCTTCTGATCAAGAAAATGAAGCAATTCGTATGGCTTCACAGCGTGGCCACCTAGGTGTTGTCAAACTTCTGCTCGACAATGAAAATGTGAACCCGGCAGATGATGACAACTTCTCGATAAAATGGGCATCGGAGAATGGTCATACAGATGTTGTCAAGCTTCTTCTTGATTCTGGAAAGGTGGATCCGGCTGCCAAAAAAAATTATGCAATCTGTTATGCATCGCGAAATGGGCATGATAAGATTGTGAAACTCCTACTCAATCATGAACATGTTGACCCAGCAGACGATGACAACATAGCTCTCCAGCTGGCATCAACAAATGGCCATCCCAGTGTTGTCAGATTACTTCTTGAATCCGGAAAAGTGGACCCGGCGGCTGACGATAATTATGCAATCCGCGTTGCATCAGAAGATGGACATCTGGATATAGTCAAATTGCTGCTTGGATCTGGAAAAGTCGATCCGGCCGCAAACACCAACTTTCCAATCAGGAGCGCTTCACAGCATGGCCATCTGGGTGTAGTCAAATTGCTGCTTGATTCTGGGAACGTGGATCCAGCGGCAGACAACAATTACGCTATTCAATGGGCGTCACAGAAGGGTCATGTGGATGTCGTCAAACTGCTTCTTGAATCTGGAAAAGTGGATCCGGCGGGAAACAATAATTATGCAATCCGCATTGCATCAGAGAATGGCCATCGGGGTGTTGTCAAATTGCTGCTTGATTCTGGGAACGTGGATCCAGCGGCAGACAACAATAACGCTATTCAACGGACTTCGCAGAAGGGTCATGTGGATGTCGTCAAACTGCTTCTTGAATCTGGAAAAGTGGATTCGGCGGGAAACAATAATTATGCAATCCGCATTGCATCAGAGAATGGCCATCGGGGTGTAGTCAAATTGCTGCTTGATTCTGGGAACGTGGATCCAGCGGCAGACACCAATTACGCCATTCGATGGGCGTCGCAGAAGGGTCATGTGGATGTCGTCAAACTACTACTTGAATCTGGAAAAGTGGATCCGGCGGCAAACGATAATTATGCCATTTTCAAGGCATCAGAGAATGGCCATCTGGGTGTAGTCAAATTGCTGCTTGAATCTCAAAAAGTAGATCCAACAGCCCATGAGAACTATGCAATCTGTAAAGCAGTAGAAAATCAACATGATGAGATTTTCAAACTCTTGCTTGCTCACGAACATGTAAATCCAGCAGACTTTGATAACCACTGCATAAAATATGCATCAGAGTGTGGCTACACAAGCATTGTTAAATTACTGCTTGAAACAAGAAGAGTAGATCCAGCAGCAGACAATAATTATGCCCTTCGGATGGCTTCAAAGAATGGACATGATTCTGTTGTGCAACTGCTTTTGCAGTCGGGGAAGTGTCAACCGTGTGACTGATAAATGGAGTGTATTGCACAAAAGAAGTATTTAATAAACAAGGAGATTATTTCTATTTAACGAACTCAGTTGTATTTTTAATAACACCCAAAAATGCTAATATTCCCCACCACGCATCATATTCCCGTATTTAAATCCACACATTCATGGACGGAGAAAAAAAAAAGAAGAAAGGCAACAGCAACTACAAACTACAACGACCAGAAAAGAAATTCTCCAACATAACTTAAGTAAAAGCGGCAAGAGCATAAAAAATCAATCAACCAACAACCCCCCACTCCCACTCCCCGGACTCAAATCACAATCCATCAAATCCACAAGCCCAATATTATGATACCTCCGATACCCCAAATAAAGTCCAAAAAACAATGGAACACCAATAAACAGTGAACACATTGCCCCATAATCCAAAACCGGACCCATAACAGCACTGAATGCCTGTCCCACAAGGATAACAAGTCCAATCGATATCGCCATGTAATCCATGAATGGGAAAAACGGCGCCTTGTACGGCAAGATGTCAAGTGACTTTTCTTGCGCTTCGAGAGCGGCGCGGAAGCGCAGGTGTGTGAGACTTATTGAAAGCCAGGTGAGGAGTCCGGAGGTTCCCGTTAGAGTGAGTAGTAGGTTGAAGAGTTCTCCCTCTGTTTTATTTTTTGTGATTCAGAAAATCAGGGTCTCATATGCAACAAAAACACCAAGTATCACAAACCTCCAAGAATTATCCCCAAGAAAGCTGTAGATCCAATCAAAACAGTGACAAACAAAGCCCAAACTGGAACGCCGTTTGTGCTTGTCAAGCTAAAGAGTTGATGTGCCTGGCCTCGCACAGATAAAGCCATCAGTGTCCGGGAGGCAGCATACATTGCAGAATTTGCTGTACTGATTACCGCGGATAGAATAACAATGTTCATTACGTTGGCGGCAGATATTAGGCCTGCACGTTCCAAGATTAGAGTAAATGGAGCAATAGAAACGTCTCCTTTGGTTGCGGAAAGAGAAAGGCTTGGATCGTCGTTTGGAATCACTGGTTATACATGTTTTTGTTAGGAGACGGGGGAAAGGGGGCACTTTGAGTTAAAACAAAGAAAAAAAAACGGGCATAACCAAAAAAAAAAAAAAAAAATAATACTTACATAATCCAATCAACCCAATAGAACTAATATAAAACCCAAAAATCCTCCAAAACGACTGATTAATCGCAATCGGAACATTCCGCCTCGGATTCTCCACCTCCCCAGCACTCACCCCAACCAACTCTGTCCCACCAAACGCAAAAAAGGCAATCGAAATAACCGAAAAGAAGCCACTAAACCCATTCTTGAACGGCGCCCCTTCAATCCTCCAATTGGCAAACCCAATCGGATCACCGCCCCCTTCGACACCACCCCCAAACCCATTGATATCCACATAGGTACCCACCACAACAAACGCCAACACTGCAAACACCTTGACAAACGACAGCCAGTATTCCGTTTCCCCAAACATGGCCACAGACCGGGTATTCACAAACACCAACGCCGATAGAATCATTGCTGAAAACATCCACGCCGGTGTCGATGGGAACCAGTATGTCATAAGGATCCCTGCGGCTGTGATTTCAGATGTCAATGAGATGGACCATTGCAACCAGTAGTTCCATCCCAACGTCCAGGCGAGCGCTGGATCCACGAATCTTCCCGCCTTTTTAGAAGGAACCATAAAAAGAAACACAGGTCAGAAGACCAAATAAAGGAGGTGCCGGCGGCGGCGGCAGGGAGGAAAAACCCTCCCCGAAAAATCAAAACAACTCACAAACTCATGAAACGACCCACTGACTGGAATCAACGCCGCCATTTCCCCCAGAGACGTCAACACGCAAAAGACCATGAATCCTACTAGAACATAGGCGGATAAGGCGCCTCCTGGTCCGGCGTTGGCTATACTCAGTCCTGAAGCCACAAAGAGTCCAGTCCCTATCGTCCCTCCAACACTGTGAAAAGATATGGTCCCGTTAGCCGGAAAACAAAAACTCAAGAGACCTGAGGTTTCGATTCTGACCTCATCATTATCAGATGTCGGGCTTTGAGTCCTGTTTGGAATGATTGCAACATGAGTTTCAAGCTCTGTGCCACTGACCAAAGACCAGCTGCCAAGATAAGATACTGTCATACCTCGATGTAGACCAGTTGGGGTATGTCGGGTATTGCTGTGTCCTAATAGAGGGGATCGCTCGTTGTGCGTCATCTGTGGTATCTTCTCGCGTGATGTCGGATCCGAGGTTTTTTTTTTATTTTCCGGTTTCAATGAAATCTTGCGCGATTGCGCGATTTCCCACTGTTTGAGCACAACGAAAGATACCTATCCCACTTTAAATACAACGAAAGCCAATAAATCACTCAAAGTTGAAAATTAAGGAAAACAATATAAGTCAGAGTTTTTTTTTTCGTTCCCAGATATTCGAAACTTCAGGTTTCCATCAAGTCAAAACATTTCTTTATTCTTAAATAAAACAACCACATCCCTGCTCTGTGTCTGAGAGTGTATACATCCGTGTAGCGAAATTCCAAAGAAGTAAAAAAAAAACCTCATACAGAATTCAAATAATGAAACACTGCCTCATTCACCCAATTATCCTTATAAAACGACGACCTCCGCGCCTCCTCCGCATTGATTCTCGAATCACCCAACACAACCTCCAAATCCCGTGTTTGACTAGCAACCCATTGATTACAAAACCCAACTGGGTCTTTTGCAAAAGACAGCATAAACTCGCGTTTGTGCTTGCATTGGGCTACTTTTTGTACTAGTTTTGTAATCTTTTATGGGGTGGCGTTGTTTTTAATATATATAAATGACGAGTGGAAGAATATGGTACCTCATCATCAATCACCGCGATTTCCTGCCTCGAAATCGAATCCCCACCTCCAATCACATTCAAAATGTGCGTCTTTTTGTTATCTGGACAATCCACATCAACGTCAAACTCGAAACAAGCTGAATGGGGCTCATTGATTTTGACAGTGTAATCAAGACTAATTGGATCTAAAGGAGTAAAATGGGCTGATAGGAGATCTGGTAGGTGTGTCAGGAGCACTTTTTTTGTTTTGAAGATCTTGGGGGTATTTTTTTTTTTTTTTTTTTTTTTTTTTGGAATTTAATGTTATTTTCTTTTTCGGTTGTTTGTAATGTATTTCTGTTATATACCTTTTGAAGGGTATCATCAAAGTTGATCATCCTCTTGTCTTCGATATCTTGAAGGCCGTTCATCTGGGTTTTTTGAGGATGTCTTTTTTTAGTCATGTTCGTGGTTAATGGCATTCACCGCCTTCAGCGGTAGACATGTATATATTCAAATCGAAAACGGTGGGAAGCCGCCTTCCACGAATAAACGTCCGCCTCCAACAGAAAACCAAAGAAATCACCTTGATATACTGCCAAAGCCTCAAAACAGCACTCGTCTTTGTATCCACCTTAACATTCAAAACATCCGCCAACTCCGCCGACAACCGAAACTTTTCAGGACCCCCCGCAGAGTTATCAAGAATAAGCAGAATCTTGATTTGCACATCCTGATCGCCCTTCCGCGTGATTTGGAATCCTTCAAAGTCCTTGATGGGCGATTCGCCTTTCCGCCACTGGGCAAATAACACAATTGTAAGAAAAGAGAATAAAAACAAATGTAGAAAAGACTCGTACTTCGATCGTGTTTGGTTCCGCGTACATTGCCTGATCGCGCAGCAGCTTCACGTGCACGACGCGCAGCAGATCCGACAGCTTCGCGAGTTGCTGTGGTTTGTTGTGCAGCCAGGCCGTGATGCTGAGCGACCACGCGGGGGTGTTTGCGTTTTGCGGGGCAGGGTTCGAAGCGACGCGCAGCCGCAGGGCGGCGGTTGACGCGGCGGGCGGGGCGGCGACGTGTTCGAGCAGACTCGCCTTCTTTGCGGCGAGCGCGGCGTCGAGGCGGCGCTCGGCGGCCTGCAGACTGGCGTACAGCCGCGCCTCGGGCACAAACGCGTCGATGCGCAGCGGCAGACTGCGGTCGAGCGGGCGGCGGCGCTTCTGGTTTTGAGTGTTTGGTGTTGAGTGTTTGGTGTTGTTTTTAGAGCACACTCACCGCGACGCCGCCCTTCGCGGCGCCCATGCCGGCCGCCGGCGGGACTGGCGCCGGCGCGCCAGGGTACATCATTGGGCGGGCGGGTCCCATGTTCATGCCCATGTTCATATTCATGTTCATGTTCATGTTCATATTCATATTCATGTTCATCATCTGTTTGTCAAAGACTGTTGAGTACGTGATGCATTCAATGCTTTGGATTGTTGTCACCTGCATCTGCTGCATCTGCTGCATCTGTTGCGGCGTCAGCTGTTGGGGCCGAAACTGTTGTTGGTTCTGCATGATTATTTTCAGTTATTTAAAAATTAAACAAATAAATGTACAAGTAGAATGATGTAGAAAACATATTGGAACTATACATTAAAATTAATACCACATTCATCATATATCATCACCATCATCACCATCAACTGGTTGCGTACAATCTACGTACACACGACCCTCTACCCACAGAAAAAGACAGTTTTGAGACTGGACATTCACCATACTTTTCTACATGTTTGTATATACACGGATAACAAAAAACGTATCCAGAAGGAAGCATGGCTTGGTTCTTGATTTCTGATACACAGAGTGGACAATGGGATGGGTCTTTGGGTATAGGGATTCCTTCAATGTGTGGCTGTAGTGTGTGTTATGAGAAGTCGAATCAAGAAGAGAAGATTTGAAAGAGAAAAGCAGGAAAAGAACAAACGAAACACCGCCTTCGGCGGTATTGTTGCGCCTTCGGCGGTACCATCACGGAACCCTCATACCTCAACAGAATCAGGAGGATCCGGAATAGGTTCCTGAGTTTGAGCGAGTTTATGGTATTCAGCAGCATACCACCACTCCACGAAACGAAACAAGAAAATGGACGACGGAAGAATATACGTAGAAGCAAAAGACGTGAATTTCCGTAAAACGGACCAAGCAATGATGGCGGCATTCTTTATCCGAGAATGAGAAGACAGTTGAGATGGATCCGGGAACATTGGAAGACTCTGATCATCCGCCAAAGCTTTCTGTTGTCGTGATCGTGATTGTGATGTTTAATGATGGTGGTATAGAGAAAGACACATACGTACGTAGTCCGCTGCAGACATTCGAACCACGGCAATGCGCATGACAATGTCGACCAGGTTGCACGAGCCCGTCTTGTTGAACATGTAGGCAGCGGCGACAGTGGCCTTGAGCAGCGCACATATCAGATTCGCGGCTGGATACACGGCGACAAGCACGCGCTGCAGCGGCGTCCGTTGGGCGGCGTCGAGCGCGACGGCGGCGGCGTGGGCGTCAGCGAACACATCGGCGGCGCACGCAGCGGCGGCGGGCGCGGCGAGGCTGGCGGCGCGCTGCGCGAACGAGATTGACTTCGAGCCCGAGTCAGAGCCCGAGTTAGAGCCCGAGTTAGAGTTAGACACAGCGACGCGCCGCAGGCCGTAGAAGCGCTCGTGCCACAGCGCCGGACTCGCGCTGGCGACGAGCGGCGCCGACGCTGCGACCGCCGCCGCGAGAAACAGCGCGTCGAACCGCCACGTCGCAACGGCGCGCGCGAGCGGCAGCGACGCCCACGTGCGCTGCTGCGCCACACACGCAAGCACGTACCGCAGCGCCGGCTTCGCGAGTGCGTCGAGCTGCGCGGCCGCCGCGACTTCAAAGAGCGACGGGCGGCTCATTCTTTTCTGTTTTCGCGATTTCAAATCACAATTGCAAATTAAAACAGTGTGCCGGAGCGGAACGGAAGTCTGTCGCTTTTTCTTTTTGGAAATCTCAATTTCAAAAATTTGACTTTCCTGTATTCAACGGCCGTCAAATGCCAACAACAACAACAGCTGCAACAACGACAACGACAACAGCGAATAACAACCCCTCCTCATCCCCCAACGATACCTTGAACATTAGTCAACCCCACCTTCCAAGCTTGGAAGCCCAGTCCTCCTTCCTGTCACAACTGACAAACGCATGGTTCGACAAACTAGTCAAAAAGGGATGGAAGACTCCGCTTGAAATGGAGGATCTGTATGCAATCGACGACTCCCAACGATCCCTCTTTTTGGTCCAACAATTTGAAACTCTATTGGCTCAAGCCAATGAGAAGGCTGCTGCTGCTGCTGCTACCACCAATTCTGTTGAACGAAAGACGGTTCTCAATACGATTCTCTACATGTATCGATCTTATCCTGTTTATGGTATCGGAAAGATTATCGGTGATGCGTGCATGACTTTGACTAGTATTGTCATGCGAGCTCTCTTGACGAGTATTATTGCTTCGCAAGGACCGGATCCTCCTCCTGCTCATGTCGCTTTTCTTTATGCTTTTGGGTTTTTTTTGTTGACTTGCACTGCTTCTCTTATGAATGGTTGGTACTTTCTGTACCGCCGAAGGCGGTGTGATTTTTCTTTAACGCCGAAGGCGTTGCATCTCCTTCTTCTTTCTTGTATTCTACACCGCCGAAGGCGGTGTGATTTTACCGCCGAAGGCGGTGTTCGCCGAAGGCGGTGTTGTTCTACCGCATTGGTCTTAACCGCCGTAGGCGGAGTATCTCCTTCTTCTTTCTTGTATTCTACATCGCCGAAGGCGATGTGATTTTACCGCCGAAGGCGGTTTTGTTCTACCGCATTGGTCTTAACCGCCGTAGGCGGAGTATCTCCTTCTTTTTTCTTGTATTCTATACCGCCGAAGGCGGTGTGATTTTACCGCCGAAGGCGGTGCTGGTCTACCGCATATGTCTTCGGCGGTGTATCTCCTTCTTCTTTCTTCTATGGTATACCGCCAAAGGCGGTGTATTCTTCTTCTCTCTAACGTGATACACAACAACAACGCATCAAACAACTAACAAACAAACAACAACAACAAAAAAAAGCCGCCGTATTCCACCATTCATCAAAAGTAGCCATCGGAGTCAAAGGAATGCTCACAACCGCTCTATACCGCAAATCATTACGCCTCAACGGCGTCGGTCGATCCCGATTCTCATCCGGCAAGTTAACAAACTTAGTCTCCACAGATATCGGCCGCATCGAACAAACATTTCAACAACTCCAAATGGTCTGGACAGCGCCAATCTATTTCCTCACAACCATCATCATCTTGATGGTGATCATTGGAACACCTGGATTAGCCGGCGTTGCCTTCTTGTTCATCTGTCTTCCGTTTCAAGGATACATGATCAAGAAGCTCATGGTTTTGCGTGGTTTGATTGCTCCCGTGACTGACAAGCGCATCAAGCTGTCGTCTGAGATTTTGCAAGGAATCCGCATCATTAAATATTTCAGTTGGGAGTCTCAATTCATGAAGAATGTCTCTGGCATTCGTGAGCACGAAGAGCTTGTTCTTGTTCGCCATGCCGCCTTTATAAGAAGTATTATTTCTTGTTTGGGATTTGCGATTCCTGCTCTTGCTGCGAGTATCACTTTCTTGGTGTATGGAGCTGTAAGCGACAACTTGGGTCCAGTTCAAATATTTTCGTCGCTGGCTTTGTTCAACCAGGTATGCTCATTTCTTTTTTGTTTCTGGTTGCACATGTATTCACCCCTTCATTCAACCGAATATTCAGCTTCGTCAACATGTCATGTGGCTGCCTCTCCAACTCTCAAACATTGGTGACTCTTTTATTTCCTTCCGTCGCCTCCAAGAGCTTTTCGATGCCCCCGAAGTCGAATTCCAACCGTCCGTTGACCCCTCTGCCACTTATGGCGTCGAAATCAAAGACGGAGAGTTCACTTGGGAGTCGGATGCCACATTACCAGCACCCACCACCACAGACACAAAAGACGACCCATTCCTCACATCCGATGAGATCCTATTGACTCCAACCCCCGCAACATCCCACCCAACCGCAACCCTCCGCAACATCAACCTCCAATGCCCCTCCGGCGGCCTCACATCCATCGTCGGCGCCGTCGGGAGCGGCAAATCCTCCCTCCTCTCCTCCTTAATCGCAGAACTCAAATGCAACAAGGGAACCGTCACATTCAACGGGAAAGTCGGGTACTGTTCTCAACAGGCGTGGATCGTGAACGCGACTGTCCGCGATAACATTGTATTTGGGAGACAGTTTGATGAGAAGCGGTATAACAAGGTTGTTGAGGCTGCGTGTTTGTTGCCGGATTTCAGGATTCTGCCGAATGGGGATTTGTCGGAGATTGGGGAACGGGGGATTAATTTGAGTGGGGGTCAGAAGCAGAGGATTTCGTTGGCGAGGTTGATGTATACGGATCATGATATTGCTCTTCTTGATGGTTTGTCTTTTTTTTTTTTTTTTTTTTTTTTTTCGGGTTACAGAGTTGATGCACAGTACTCACAATTCTTTCTTTCTTTCTTTCTCTTTTTAAGATCCCCTGTCTGCTGTTGACTCGCATGTTGGGCGCAAGATCTTTGAGCAAGGAATCTGTGGGATTTTGGCTGCCAAGACGCGATTGCTTGTAACCCACCAATTGCACCATGTCCCAGCAAGTGATTGGGTCGTGTTTCTCAAGAATGGAGAAATCGCTGAACAAGGGAAATACACGGATTTGATTGCCACCAACGGAGAGTTTGCACAACTGATGGCTGCCTATGGAGGTGAAACCGGAGAAGAAGAAGAGGAAGTCGACACCTCTTTGGAGAAGGGAGAGTCCTCTGCAACAATCGACGAGAAGAAGGAAAAGAAATCCACCGAGGAAACTTCCGCCGCAGGCAAAGAAGTCACCGAACCCGCAAAACACGTTACTCAGATGCAAGTAGAGATCCGTCAGAATGGGAAAATCAGTTCTTCCGTATTCATGTCGTACTTCAAGAGCTCTGGATCCAATGTATTCTTGCTCGTGACTCTCACTTCTCTGGTGTTTACCCAAGCTGCACGTCTGGCTAATGATATTTGGCTTGTCGAATGGACACAGTTTGCGTATCCTGGTTTGAGTAAAGAAGGATACATGTTGACGTATGCTGGGTTGACGGTGCTTCAAGCGCTATCTCTGTTGACGTATTCGCTTTTGTTTGCTGTCGGTGGGATTCAAGCATCCAAGAGTTTACACGACGCAGTCTTTTCTCGAATCATGAAATGCTCCGTCGGATTTTTCGGTAAAGCTATGAAAAAAAAAAACTCCCTTTTGCATTTTTGTTGCGCGTTATTCATCTTATTGTTGCCAGATCAAACACCCATCGGCCGAATCGTCAACCGCCTCTCCCGAGACGTTGATTACGTAGACAACTCCATCTACGACGCCATCCGCCTCCTCTTCTACTCGATTCTCCAAGTAATCTCAGCCTTCAGTCTCGTTTCCTACATCACAGGTGGGGTCTTCATCGCCGCCCTCATCCCCATGATTGCAATCTACGTTGGAATCCAAATCATCTACCGCGCAACCTCACGAGAACTGAAACGTATCGAATCCATCTCTCGGTCCCCGTTATACGCTCATATTTCCGAATGCATGTCTGGACTTTCTACGATCCGCGCTTATAATGATGAGTCGCGGTTCATTCATAAAACTCATGTCTTGGTGGACGCCAATTCGTCTCCCATGTATATGCTTTTTACGGGGCAGAGATGGATTCAATTCAGGTTGGATTGTATTGGGAATGTGTTGGTGCTGTCGGCGGCCATGTATGCGGCTGCGAGTCGGGCAACGATTAATCCCAGTCAGATTGGGTTGGCTTTGTCGTATCTGTTGCAATGCACGGCTTTGTTGAATATGACTGTGTTTCAGATTGTGGAAGTCGAGATTCAGTTGAATGCTGTGGAGCGGTTGGTGGAGTATCTTGAGTTGCCGATTGAGGATCAAGGAGGAGATGAACCACCAAAAGAGTGGCCGGTGAAGGGGGATATTGAGTTCAAGGATGTGCAGATGAGGTATCAACCCAATTTGCCTCTTGTTTTGAAGGGCGTCAATGTGGCGATTCGTGGTGGTGAGAAAATCGGTGTTGTTGGGAGGTGAGAAAAACTTTGTATTTCAGGTTTCAAAATCGCATTTTTTAACGATTTGTTGGTTACAGAACGGGCAGCGGAAAGTCTTCGCTTATGCAAGCCCTCTTCCGAATCGTTGACCTCGCAGGCGGCCAAATTCTGATTGACGGAGTGGACACGTCCAAGCTACGCCTGCACAATCTGCGAACGGCATTGGCTATCATTCCACAGGACCCGGTTCTGTTCTCTGGCAGTCTGCGCAGCAACTTGGATCCATCCAACAGGTTCTCGGACAATGAAATCTGGGGAGTGCTTGAGCGCTGTGGAATGAAGGACGCGATATCAGAGATGGAAGGGAAGCTCGAGTGCAAACTGGTGGAAAACGCGGAAAACGTGAGCGTTGGCCAACGCCAGCTGTTGTGTCTTGCACGAGCGTGTCTCCAGCGACCCCGGATTATTGTGTTGGACGAATGCACTGCCAGTGTTGACATGGCCACTGATGCGTTGATTCAAAAGACGATCCAGGAAGAGTTCAAGGATGCAACCACACTGACAATTGCGCATCGACTGAATACCATTATTGGATCAACCAAGATTCTTGTGCTTGGGGAAGGACAGGTTTTAGAATATGACACGCCACGACGCTTGCTGATTGAGAATCGCGATTCCCACTTTAGCAAAATGGTGGATGAAACTGGAGACGCCAATGCATCGTTGCTTCGTTCGTTTTTGGAATAGATGCATTGTGCTGTAATAAAAACAAAGTAGTAGAATTGTAATCAAGAAAGGCTAGACGGTTTTGAAACCCTCACAAATTACAGCAAATTACGTTGGATTCTTGGATGTTCTTTGTACATCTGATAAACACTCAAAATGTCACCACTTCCCGTGCACAAACGTCAAACAGCCATTTGAAATCACAAAAGAAGCAATTACGCATTCGGCATGCACACTTCAGCTGTGAAAACAAATGGAAAAAGGCAGAGAAACAACCATCAGCGAACCACACCTCGCCAGTGTTGAAGCAGATGCTTCGTTCTGGTCGAAACTGACATTCTCATGGTTCAACCCGTTGGCCAGAAAGGGTTTTAAGACTCCACTCGAAATGGACGACATGTACTGCATCGATGATTCAATGAAGTCCGAGCTGTTGGTTCTTCGGTTTGAAACATTGTTGGCCCAAGCAAATGCCAACTTTGCTGGCGACACTTCACGTGAAAGACATACCGTGCGAAACACTGTGCTTAGCATGTATCGCGCTTATCCATTATGGGGAATTGGAAAGATTATTGGGGACTTGTGTTTGAACTTCACGTCAATTGTGATGCGTGCACTGCTGACGACAATTGTTGCTGCCCAAGGTCCTGATCCTCCGCCTGTTTATCAAGCTTTTCTGTATGCGGTTGGATTCTTCTTGTTCATGTCAACATCTTTGACGTTGAGTGGTATGTGCCTGATAAACAATGTCTGAATGTGATTGTAAACCATGCGTTATTTCAGCGACGGTATTTCACCACTCTTATAGACTTGCAATTGGGGTTAAAGGGATGCTTACCGCAGCCGTTTATCGGAAGTCTCTGCGTTTGAATGGTGTGGGTCGGGCTAGATTCTCTGCTGGAAAGCTGACAAATCTGGTTTCAACCGACATTGGACGTATCGAAGGAGCGTTCCAACAATTTCAAATGGTGTGGACCGCGCCATTCTATTTCATCACAACCATCACTATTCTGATGGTGATTATTGGGTAAGTTGTTTCTTTGATTGGATTCCTTGATTCTGATTTTTCTTACTTCACAAAAGTGCATCTGGTTTGGCTGGTGTTGCCTTTCTGATTATCTGTGTCCCATTCCAAAGCTATATGATCAAACGACTTATGGTTTTACGGGGTCTCACAGCCCCTATAACCGACAACAGAATCAAGCTCTCCTCTGAAATCTTGCAAGGCATTCGAATAATCAAATATTTTAGCTGGGAAACGCAATTCATGAAGAAAGTATCTGATATCCGCAAAGATGAGGAACTCATCCTTGTTCGTAATGCCGCCTTTATAAGAAGCATTATCCAATGCTTGGGATTCGCGATTCCGGCACTTGCTGCGAGCATCACATTTCTTGTGTATGGAGCATTGAATGATAACTTGGGTCCGGTTCAAATCTTTTCGTCGTTGGCCTTATTCAGCCAGGTACGTTCCAAATCTTTTCCAGCAGGCCCGGAATTGAATATAATCATCAATCCAGCTGCGAATTCATGTCATGTGGCTGCCGGTTCATTTATCCAACATCGGAGATTGCTTCATTTCTTTCCGTCGCCTTCAGGAGCTATTTGACGCCCCAGAAGTAGACTTCCAGGCATCTGTCGACCGCACTGCCCCTTTCGGAGTTGAAATCAAGGACGGAGAATTTGTTTGGGACTCTGATTCTCCCGAAGTCGCCAAGGAGACAACTAAACAGTTTATAACTTCCGATGAAGTTCTTTTGACACCGACAATTAAACCCGCCGCCACGCTCCGCAACATTAACTTGCAATGTCCGTCTGGAGGCTTGACCTCCATCGTCGGCGCTGTAGGAAGTGGCAAATCATCACTTCTCTCTTCTTTGATTGCAGAACTCAAATGCAATAAGGGAACCGTAACGTTCAACGGGAAAGTAGGGTACTGCTCACAGCAGGCTTGGATCGTGAACGCGACTGTCCGCGATAACATTGTGTTTGGAAGACCGTTTGATGAGAAGCGGTACACCAAGGTTGTTGAAGCAGCATGCCTGTTGCAAGATTTTAAAATTCTTCCAAACGGCGATTTATCGGAAATCGGAGAACGTGGAATCAATTTGAGTGGTGGGCAGAAACAGCGGATCTCGTTAGCACGGCTGATGTATACCGATCATGACATTGCGCTGCTTGATGGTTTGTGTTTCAAACTTGAGTCCATAAAGCAACAGTTTTAATTTATTGATTTTCTTTCTTTTGATAGATCCTCTTTCCGCCGTTGATTCACATGTTGGTCGAAAGATCTTCGAAGAAGGAATCTGCGGAATTCTGGCCGCCAAAACACGGCTGTTGGTTACTCATCAATTGCATCACGTCCCAGCAAGTGACTGGGTTGTGTTGATTAAAAATGGAGAAATTGCCGAACAAGGAAAGTACGCGGACTTGATTTCCTCCAATGGGGATTTTGCCCAATTGATGGCTGCCTATGGAGGTGAAACTGGGGAAGAGGAGGAAGTTGACACTCCTTTGGAGAAGGGGGAGTCGTCTGCGACACTTTTTCATACTGATGACAAGAGCTTGGAGAAGGAATCTGATTCTCCTTTGGTGGTAACAGCGAATAATCCCCAAGATACTATCACTCAAATGCAAACGGAAACGAGGCAAAGTGGTCACATCAGTACAGCTGTGTTCATGTCGTATTTTAAAAGCACCGGGTCAAACTTGTTTCTGATTGGCACTCTGTTCACCCTGCTCTTTACCCAAGTGGCAAGACTTGCCAATGACATCTGGCTTGTTGAATGGACTCAGTTCGCATACCCAGCGCTCAGCAAAGAAGGTTATATGTTGATATATGCCGGTCTTACTGTTCTGCAGTCCCTTTCCCTGCTTTCGTACTCGCTCTTATTTGCGATTGGAGGAATAGAATCATCCAAACGGCTCCATGATGCTGTCTTTTCTCGGATCATGAAATGCTCTGTCGGATTTTTCGGCAAGTATGAATACTTTTCTGACGGATAGTTCTAATTCGCTTTTTGGTGTTCACAGACCAAACTCCAATTGGCCGCATTATCAATCGTTTATCCCGTGATGTCGATTACGTCGACAATTCCATTTACGATGCCATGCGATTATTCTTTTACGGCATGCTTCAGATTATTTCGTCTGTCAGCTTAGTTGCCTATATTACTGGCGGCACATTTTTGGCGGCGCTTGTACCGATAGTTGGCCTATACGTAGGAATACAAATATTTTACAGACGCACTTCTCGAGAACTCAAACGCATTGAATCCATATCGCGGTCTCCGTTATACGCTCACATTTCCGAATGCATGTCCGGACTCTCCACAATCCGCGCCTACAACGACGAAGCGCGTTTCATTGAGAAAACACATGCCCTGGTTGATGCCAACTCTTCTCCACTGTATATGCTTTATACGGGTCAGCGTTGGATTCAATTCCGCCTTGATTCTATGGGAAATGCACTTGTTTTGGCTGCATCTCTTTATGCTGCTGCCAGTCAAAAAACAGTAAATGCCAGCCAAATCGGATTGGCCTTGTCGTATTTGTTACAGTGTACATCTTTGTTGAACATGACTGTTTTTCATCTCGTGGAAGTGGAGATGCAGTTAAACGCGGTCGAAAGGCTTGTTGAATATATCGAGTTGCCGATCGAAGATCAAGGAGGAGAGGAACCACCAAAAGAGTGGCCGGTAAGAGGGGATATTGAGTTCAAGGATGTGCAAATGAGGTATCAGCCCAATTTGCCTCTTGTTTTGAAGGGTGTCAATGTGGCCATTCGTGGTGGAGAGAAAATCGGAGTTGTTGGGAGGTGAGAATTCACTTCATTTTTTGGGTTTCAAAAACGTATCTTTTTAACGAATTGTTGATTACAGAACCGGTAGCGGAAAGTCTTCGCTTATGCAGGCTCTTTTCAGAATCGTTGACCTCGCAGGCGGTCAAATTCTGATTGATGGTGTTGACACTTCCAAGCTACGCCTGCACAATTTGCGAACGGCATTGGCTATCATTCCACAGGACCCAGTTCTGTTCTCCGGCAGTCTGCGCAGCAACCTGGATCCATCCAACAGATTCTCGGACAATGAAATCTGGGGAGTGCTTGAACGCTGTGGAATGAAGGACGCGATATCAGAGATGGAAGGGAAGCTGGAATGCAAACTGGTGGAAAACGCGGAAAACGTGAGCGTTGGCCAACGCCAGCTGTTGTGTCTTGCGCGAGCGTGTCTCCAGCGACCCCGGATCATTGTATTGGATGAGTGCACTGCCAGTGTCGACATGGCCACTGATGCGTTGATTCAAAAGACGATACAGGAGGAATTCAAGGATGCAACTACGCTGACAATTGCGCATCGACTGAATACCATTATTGGATCCACCAAGATTCTGGTTCTTGGGGAAGGACAGGTTTTGGAATACGACACGCCACGACACTTGCTGATTGAGAATCGCGATTCCCACTTAAGCAAACTGGTGGATGAAACTGGTGACGCGAACGCATCTTTGCTGCGTTCGTTTTTGGAATAGAGTATTTGACGGGCCTATAATTATTAAGATCTTCGAATTATTTTTTTTTTTTCATGGATTGCCCATAAATTCAGTGATATCATCAACTCAATGACGTAAGCCAACCCAAACACCCAGAAATCTCCTATAAAACGGCTGACTTCGTGGCTGCCAAATTCGTTCCGACAAGTACAAATATGCAGAACATCAGTCAACCACACCTCCCAAGCTTAGAAGCCCAGTCTTCCTTCCTGTCTCAACTGACAAACGCATGGTTCGACAAACTTGTCAAGAAAGGATGGAAAGCTCCGCTGGAAATGGAGGATCTATACGCAATTGATGACTCGCAGCGGTCTCTGTTGCTAGTGGAACAGTTTGAAGCGCTCTTGGCTCAGGCCAACGAGAAGGCCTCTCCAGATACAAGGCAACCTCCCGGCAAACGAAGGACAGTTACAAAGGCTTTAACAGCAATGTATGCTTACTATCCGCTTTGGGGCATTGTGAAGATTATTGGAGATGCATTCATGCCGCTGACGTCATGGTTCATGCGGGGTCTCTTGACTGTGATTGTTGATTCTCAGGGTCCCAATCCTCCGCCAGCGTACTCAGCTTTCTTATATGCTTTCGGATTCTTTTGGTGCACATTGATGGCATCGATGCTAAACGGTTAGTTTCATGATATTACAAGCTTTTTTTTTTTTTTGGCTAACCAAGTCCATCAGCTGTAATATTCCAGCGTTCATCTAAAGTAGCAATCGGCGTGAAGGGAATGCTTATTTCAGCACTCTATCGCAAGTCGTTGAGACTGAACGGTGTTGGCCGGTCCCTCTTCTCCTCAGGAAAGCTCACCAACTTGGTTTCCACTGACATTTCTCGAATCGAGCAAACGTTTCAACAATTCCAAATGGTCTCGACAGCACCCATATATTTCCTCACGACAATTGCAATATTGATGGTTATTATTGGGTAATTTTTTTTTGGTCCTAGTTTGAGTTTTAACTCGACAAGCGAAAATCTGACATGAGAAATTACAAACAGTGCCCCGGGATTAGCAGGCGCAGCGTTTCTCATTGCGTGTCTTCCATTACAAGGATACATGATCAAAAAGCTGATGGTCCTTCGAGGCTCAATCGCCCCAACCACAGACAAACGAATCAAACTGTCATCGGAAATCCTGCAAGGAATTCGAATCATCAAATACTTTTGCTGGGAAACGCAATTCATAAAGAATGTGTCCAAGATTCGAGAACAGGAGGAGTTGGTTCTTGTTCGGAATGCCGCTTTCATTCGTAGTGTTATTACCTGTTTGGGATTTGCTATTCCAGCATTTGCTGCGAGCATTACTTTCCTTGTTTATGGAGCGCTTCATGATGATTTGGGGCCGATACAGATTTTTTCATCCCTCGCTTTATTTAACCAGGTAATAGCTCCTTGTAATAATTGAGACCTTGGTTTAAACATATTGCTCAATGAATCCAGCTGCGCCAACACGTCATGTGGTTACCGCTCTATCTCTCAAATATTGGAGACTGTTTTATATCTCTACATCGCCTTCAAGAGCTCTTTGATGCGCCAGAGGTGGAATTCACCGCCACAATCGATCCAACAGCGGCTTTTGGGGTTCAAATTTCAAACGCAGAGTTCTTGTGGGAATCGACAACGAATCCATCTGAGCTAAACTCTGAATTTATCGCGTCTGATGTTGAAGGAGTCAACAGCCCACTTCCCAAACCCAAGTCGACACTGAAAAACATCACTATAAACTGTCCCATTGGCGGGCTCACATCAATTGTCGGTGCCGTTGGTAGCGGGAAATCCTCCCTCCTCTCTTCTCTAATCGGCGAACTCAAATGCATTCAAGGGACCGTGACCTTCAATGGAAAGATCGGATACTGTGCACAGCAAGCTTGGATTGTAAACGCCGCTGTCCGTGAAAATATAGTGTTTGGAAGGGAATTCGACTCCGGGCGGTATCATGCTGTTGTGGAAGCAGCCTGCTTGCAACAAGATTTCAAAATTCTTCCGAATGGCGATTTGTCGGAAATCGGGGAACGTGGGATCAATTTGAGTGGGGGACAGAAACAGAGGATTGCGTTGGCGCGGTTGATGTATACGGATTATGATATCGCGTTGCTTGATGGTTTGTTTTTGCAATTTTTTTTTGGTGGTTTTGAAATCATGTCTTCCTTTTTTCATGTTGAAGATATCAGCATTTTGATTATATTTTTGCCTCGGTTTAGATCCTCTTTCGGCTGTTGACTCGCATGTGGGTCGCAAGATTTTTGAAGAAGGAATCTGTGGGATTTTGGCTGCCAAGACGCGGTTGCTTGTGACCCATCAATTGCACCATGTCCCTGCGAGTAACTGGGTGGTGTTCCTAAAGAATGGAGAAATCTCCGAGCAAGGCAAATACGCAGATTTAATTGCTGCGAACCGAGAGTTTTCCCAATTGATGGCCGCATATGGCGGTGAAACTGGAGAAGATGAAACTCCAGTCGAGGCAGTCGAATCATTCAAGACTCTGGCCAAAACTGACGAAAATATGGCCAACGCCAGCTGTTGTGTCTTGCGCGAGCGTGTCTCCAGCGACCCCGGATCATTGTATTGGATGAGTGCACTGCCAGTGTCGACATGGCCACTGATGCGTTGATTCAAAAGACGATACAGGAGGAATTCAAGGATGCAACTACGCTGACAATTGCGCATCGACTGAATACCATTATTGGATCCACCAAGATTCTGGTTCTTGGGGAAGGACAGGTTTTGGAATACGACACGCCACGACACTTGCTGATTGAGAATCGCGATTCCCACTTAAGCAAACTGGTGGATGAAACTGGTGACGCGAACGCATCTTTGCTGCGTTCGTTTTTGGAATAGAGTATTTGACGGGCCTATAATTATTAAGATCTTCGAATTATTTTTTTTTTTTCATGGATTGCCCATAAATTCAGTGATATCATCAACTCAATGACGTAAGCCAACCCAAACACCCAGAAATCTCCTATAAAACGGCTGACTTCGTGGCTGCCAAATTCGTTCCGACAAGTACAAATATGCAGAACATCAGTCAACCACACCTCCCAAGCTTAGAAGCCCAGTCTTCCTTCCTGTCTCAACTGACAAACGCATGGTTCGACAAACTTGTCAAGAAAGGATGGAAAGCTCCGCTGGAAATGGAGGATCTATACGCAATTGATGACTCGCAGCGGTCTCTGTTGCTAGTGGAACAGTTTGAAGCGCTCTTGGCTCAGGCCAACGAGAAGGCCTCTCCAGATACAAGGCAACCTCCCGGCAAACGAAGGACAGTTACAAAGGCTTTAACAGCAATGTATGCTTACTATCCGCTTTGGGGCATTGTGAAGATTATTGGAGATGCATTCATGCCGCTGACGTCATGGTTCATGCGGGGTCTCTTGACTGTGATTGTTGATTCTCAGGGTCCCAATCCTCCGCCAGCGTACTCAGCTTTCTTATATGCTTTCGGATTCTTTTGGTGCACATTGATGGCATCGATGCTAAACGGTTAGTTTCATGATATTACAAGCTTTTTTTTTTTTTTTGGCTAACCAAGTCCATCAGCTGTAATATTCCAGCGTTCATCTAAAGTAGCAATCGGCGTGAAGGGAATGCTTATTTCAGCACTCTATCGCAAGTCGTTGAGACTGAACGGTGTTGGCCGGTCCCTCTTCTCCTCAGGAAAGCTCACCAACTTGGTTTCCACTGACATTTCTCGAATCGAGCAAACGTTTCAACAATTCCAAATGGTCTCGACAGCACCCATATATTTCCTCACGACAATTGCAATATTGATGGTTATTATTGGGTAATTTTTTTTTGGTCCTAGTTTGAGTTTTAACTCGACAAGCGAAAATCTGACATGAGAAATTACAAACAGTGCCCCGGGATTAGCAGGCGCAGCGTTTCTCATTGCGTGTCTTCCATTACAAGGATACATGATCAAAAAGCTGATGGTCCTTCGAGGCTCAATCGCCCCAACCACAGACAAACGAATCAAACTGTCATCGGAAATCCTGCAAGGAATTCGAATCATCAAATACTTTTGCTGGGAAACGCAATTCATAAAGAATGTGTCCAAGATTCGAGAACAGGAGGAGTTGGTTCTTGTTCGGAATGCTGCTTTTATTCGTAGTGTTATTACCTGTTTGGGATTTGCTATTCCAGCACTCGCTGCGAGCATTACGTTCCTTGTTTATGGAGCGCTTCATGATGATTTGGGGCCGATACAGATTTTTTCATCCCTCGCTTTATTTAACCAGGTATTAATTAGTTCCTGGTAATACTTTGAGAACCATGTTTAAAACTAACATGTCGCTCGATGACTCAAGCTGCGCCAACACGTCATGTGGCTACCACTCTACCTCTCAAATATTGGAGACTGCTTTATATCTCTACATCGCCTTCAAGAGCTCTTTGATGCGCCAGAGGTGGAATTCACCGCCACAATCGATCCAACAGCGGCTTTTGGGGTTCAAATTTCAAACGCAGAGTTCTTGTGGGAATCGACAACGAATCCATCTGAGCTAAACTCTGAATTTATCGCGTCTGATGTTGAAGGAGTCAACAGCCCACTTCCCAAACCCAAGTCGACACTGAAAAACATCACTATAAACTGTCCCATTGGCGGGCTCACATCAATTGTCGGTGCCGTTGGTAGCGGGAAATCCTCCCTCCTCTCTTCTCTAATCGGCGAACTCAAATGCATTCAAGGGACCGTGACCTTCAATGGAAAGATCGGATACTGTGCACAGCAAGCTTGGATTGTAAACGCCGCTGTCCGTGAAAATATAGTGTTTGGAAGGGAATTCGACTCCGGGCGGTATCATGCTGTTGTGGAAGCAGCCTGCTTGCAACAAGATTTCAAAATTCTTCCGAATGGCGATTTGTCGGAAATCGGGGAACGTGGGATCAATTTGAGTGGGGGACAGAAACAGAGGATTGCGTTGGCGCGGTTGATGTATACGGATTATGATATCGCGTTGCTTGATGGTTTGTTTTTGCAATTTTTTTTTTGGTGGTTTTGAAATCATGTCTTCCTTTTTTCATGTTGAAGATATCAGCATTTTGATTATATTTTTGCCTCGGTTTAGATCCTCTTTCGGCTGTTGACTCGCATGTGGGTCGCAAGATTTTTGAAGATGGAATCTGTGGGATTTTGGCTGCCAAGACGCGGTTGCTTGTGACCCATCAATTGCACCATGTCCCTGCGAGTAACTGGGTGGTGTTCCTAAAGAATGGAGAAATCTCCGAGCAAGGCAAATACGCAGATTTAATTGCTGCGAACCGAGAGTTTTCCCAATTGATGGCCGCATATGGCGGTGAAACTGGAGAAGATGAAACTCCAGTCGAGGCAGTCGAATCATTCAAGACTCTGGCCAAAACTGACGAAAATATGAAAAGAATAACCTCAGAGGAAAACGCTTCTGCTGGAGAATCCGGTGAACCTGTAAAGCACGTCACGCAAATGCAAGCAGAGGTCCGCCAGAGCGGGAAAATCAGCTCTTCCGTCTTCATGTCCTACTTTAAAAGCTCTGGATCCAATGCTTTCCTGCTCGTGACTGTAGCATCTCTGCTTTTTGCCCAAGCTTCTCGTCTTGCCAATGACATTTGGCTTGTCGAATGGACGCAATTTGCGTATCCTGGGTTGAGCAAAGAAGGATACATGTTGACATATGCAGGATTGACAGTTCTGCAAGCTTTATCTCTGCTGGCGTATTCTCTGTTGTTTGCTGTGGGCGGTATTCAAGCATCCAAAAGTTTGCATGACGCCGTCTTTTCTCGAATCTTGAAGTACCCAATTGCATTTTTCGGTAAGAAAAGGCTTCTCTTTCTTTTGTTTGGGTAAAAACTCGATATATTCACACGTAAAAAAAAAAAAAAAAAGATCAAACCCCAATCGGCCGAATCATCAACCGCCTCTCTCGCGACATTGACCAAGTCGATAATTCAATTTACGACGCGATGCGACTTTTATTCTATGCCATCCTTCAAGTAATATCCACATTCGTATTAGTCTCCTACATTACATCCGGTGTTTTTGTTGCCGCTCTCATCCCAATGGTTGCCGTGTACGTCGGAATCCAAATCGTGTATCGCGCTACATCGCGAGAACTAAAGCGCATTGAATCAATCTCTCGTTCACCTCTGTATGCCCATATTTCCGAATGCATGTCTGGGCTATCAACCATTCGCGCCTACAACGATGAAGCCAGATTCATCCAAAAGACTCATTTACTGACGGACGCCAACATGTCGCCAATGTACTTGCTTTTTACGGGGCAGCGTTGGATTCAATTCCGGCTCGAGTGTATTGGACATGTCTTGGTTCTTTGTGCGGCATTGTATGCAGCTGCGAGTAGGTTTACTATCAATGCGAGTAAAATCGGGCTGGCTTTATCGTATCTGCTTCAAAGCACGGCTTTATTGAACATGACTGTTTTTCATCTCGTGGAAGTGGAGATGCAGTTGAACGCGGTCGAACGGCTTGTTGAATATATTGAGTTGCCGATTGAGGATCAAGGAGGAGAGGAACCACCAAAAGAGTGGCCGGTGAAGGGGGATATTGAGTTCAAAGATGTGCAAATGAGGTATCAACCCAATTTGCCTCTTGTTCTGAAGGGTGTGAATGTGGTGATTCGCGGAGGAGAGAAAATTGGTGTTGTTGGGAGGTGAGAGTACCTCCTGTTATTTGGGTTTTTTTTAACGACTTGTTGGTTACAGAACGGGTAGCGGAAAGTCTTCGCTTATGCAAGCCCTCTTCCGAATCGTTGACCTCGCAGGCGGCCAAATTCTGATTGACGGAGTGGACACATCTAAGCTACGCCTGCACAATTTGCGAACGGCATTGGCTATCATTCCACAGGACCCGGTTCTGTTCTCCGGCAGTCTACGCAGCAACTTGGATCCATCCAACAGATTCTCGGACAATGAAATCTGGGGAGTGCTTGAGCGCTGTGGAATGAAGGACGCAATATCAGAGATGGAAGGGAAGCTGGAATGCAAACTGGTGGAAAACGCGGAAAACGTCAGTGTTGGACAACGCCAGCTGTTGTGTCTTGCGCGAGCGTGTCTCCAGCGACCCCGGATTATTGTGTTGGATGAATGCACTGCCAGTGTTGACATGGCCACTGATGCGTTGATTCAAAAGACGATCCAGGAAGAGTTCAAGGATGCAACTACGCTGACGATCGCACATCGACTGAATACAATCATTGGATCCACCAAGACTCTGGTTCTTGGGGAAGGACAGGTTTTAGAATATGACACGCCACGACACTTGCTGATTGAGAAACGCGATACCCACTTTGGGCAGATGGTTGATGAAACTGGCGACGCGAACGCGTCGATGATTCGATCTTTCTTTGAATAAAGAATAGAGTACGAAAGAAAGAAAGAAAGAAAGAAAAGAAAGAAAAGAAAAGAAAAGCTTCCAGAAGACAGACTTCACGAAGCAGCATGGCGCAGCACAAGCAGACGCTCATCGACGACGCGACGCTCGCGTTCCTCGCCACGCAGCGGGCGGCGGACGCGGCGCTCGTCGGCCGCATTTGGCGCGACGGCCGCCACGCCGAGTTCCAGTTTCGCCACGCGGCGCGCCGCAACGCGTTCGGCGTCGACGACATTGGCCGCCGCGAGGCCGCCGCCGCGCTGGCGCTGGCGCTGGAAAAGCTGCACGCGGACGAGGCCGCGGCGCTGCAGCTGGCGCAGGTTTCTTTTTTTCTTATTCTTTTCTCTTCTTTTCTTTTTCTTTTGAACTCGCCGCAGTGCCAGGAAAACGAGTCGCGGCTCGCGGTCGCCGACGACGAAAAGACGCTTGCGGCTGTCCTGAGAGAAATGAAGGCCGTGCGGCAGGTGCGCGCCGGGTTGTGTTGACAAAATTTCAATGTTTGTTTTCACAGTCAATGGACGCAAACAGAGCTGGCGAGAAAGCAGCAAAGAGATTCAAAACACTGTGAGTCGATCCTTGTCATTGGTGTCAATGAAAAACTAAATATGACTCCTGACAGGATGACTGAACGAAGAAAAGCCGCAAAGGTGATTGAGCTTTTATTTCTTGATTAAAAAAAAATTAATGGCAAGTCGCCAATATTCAGCTGTATCTGAAACGCATCGAAGAAGGCCAAGACAGAGAAAAGAAGGAACTGCGAGGTTCAACATTTTTTTTCTGATTCCAACAATATTAAAGAGGCAGTAACCATTTTATTTTTTTCCTTCGTAGATTCTCACAACCGAGCATTAAAAACAATGTCACTTATGCGAAACGTTGCCCTTCGTGACGTGGAAGACGCTGAAATCAGAGTCATCTTGAAAGGCCTCGATTTCAACAGTAAGACTGCAGCAGAGGAAAAACGCAATGCAGAAGCACTAGCCCGGAAAGTATGTCAAAAGTTGTTAATTTGGGGTCCAACTTTCTAAAAAAAAAAAAAAAGGAAGCACAAGTGTTTCAAGAAAAGGTTGACATTCGCCTGAGGAGAAACCAACTCGAAGTTTCCCACCAAACAGAAATCCACACAGCACATCTGAAATCCATTTCTCGACGTGTCGATCAGGAAATCGACTACATGGATGAAAACCAAGCCCTCCTCATGGAGCACCAGACCAAGGAACACGAACTCGAGCAAGAACTCCAGCAAAAATATGACCAAGAGGAAGAAATCGTGCGTGGCAAAATCCTATCCATGGAAATCAGTCAAGCGCAAAGCAACGCAATCAAGGCAGCTACAAGCCTTGTTGAACGCCAACGAAAAGAAGCGCAGATTCAAAAACTCAAAGAGGCCAGGGCTGCCAAACTGCGTGATAAGGAGTTTTGGCGGAAGGAGGAGGTGTATCTCAAAGAGCACTTGTCTGGACTTGGATTACCCACAGAAGGATCGGCCTATGAATCTGTACAAGCGATTCTTTTGAGACAATTACCAACAGATTTAGACAAGGAGATTCCAGAAGTCGAAGACGACTTGGAAGAAAGCGGTGATGAATCTCCGATTGAAGCATCAAAGGCAATTGAAGCTGCTAAAGCAAGAGAAGCCGCTTTGCTCGAAACTCTCAGAAACACACACAAACAGCTCTTGCAAGCAATGAAAAAGCAGCACAAGAAAATTCGTGATCATCGTGTTCTGGAACAAGAAAAAGTGTGTGCGACTTTATCAGGAGACCCAGGTACAAAAAAAAAAAAAAAAAAAACGCTGCCTTGCGAAAAAAATGTACAACTTCTTACCATGAAAACCATCCCAATAGAAATCAAGAAACTCAAGGAAAAACATGCACGAGAACTCAAAGAATTTGACGAATCAACTCAAAAGTCAATCAAAACAGACGACGACGATACCGAAGGCATTAACGTAAAGCACAGGAAACTACCAATGATGGTTTCTGAAGAACTAGTCAAATCAGGAAAGTATGAACCTACCGATTTCAACGAGTTGGCGTTCCTTCAGGTGCATATCATTGACTTTGATGACATTGCGTAAGGAAGTGCCCCCCCTTTTTTTTTGAAAGCTAAAATAATGTCCCATTGTCAAAAAAAAAAAATCAAAGTATGGAAAGTACTGCTTCGCAACTTGTTTCCCTCATAAACACACTGGAGGCTCAAATCGATCAAGTATTGGAATCGTCAGACAATATATATCGCCTTGAATCCAATGGTACGTTTCAATGCATCATTATAAGAAGTGACCTTCCAAAAAAAAAAAAAAAAATCACCCCTCAATAGATGGAGAATTCAAGTTTGTCGCGGGCCTTCAAACACAAGGTCTCAAGTCCGTGAAAGAAAACGTTCTCGAGACGATTCAATTGAGCAAGCGATTGATTCAAGTTTTCCGTAACCTCGATTTAACAAACCAAGCCTTCAAAAAAGTGGAGCCTCGATTTGGGATCCACATTGGACCAGCAACAGGAGGCGTAGTGGGAGGAGGAGGAGGAGGAGGAGGAGGAGGAGGAGCAAGGAATCAGTTGCAGTTTGCCATTTTGGGAAACACTGTCGATGTAACTGATAAAATTGAAAAGACGTCTCGTGGAATGGAGATTCACATCTCTGGACCAGCGCATGAAGTTGTCAAGGAGGTGTATGAGTGGGAAGTTTCTGAGTCTGTGGAAGTCTTGCAAGGCGGTGGTGCGGCGGCGTCGAAACAAAAGGTGCGTGCGTGGTGGTTGCAAGGGGAGAAGCAGGTACGAAGTGGTTTGGCGAGTGGTAGTAGTGATCTGGCTCAGTAATTTTATCGAGCTACTTAATGTTTATGTTTTTTTTTTATGAATCTACACACATGACTGCTATTATTTAATTTCTTAAATGAACCAACAACTCAACAACTCACCGACCTGTTGGCCACCACCATCAAACGACTTGAAACCCTTGAAGCCGAACATGAACAGCTCAAGAAGCAAATTTCAAAGCGAGTCGAAGTGGTTGAGAACCGCTTTGCCCGTTTCAACACACGCCTTACTGATTTACCACCGGAAATCTTAACGCTCATCCTATCATGGATCCCAATATATCCCGTCCACGCATTGCGTCGTATTTCTCGCTGTTTCGACGCATGCATCCAGTCGAAACACCTTGCTATCGCTGTGTGGACCAACTCAAAAGATGTGGACTACCGTGATCTCCCTCCAAGAAAAAACCGCCAATACCATTACCAGCCACCAGTCTTTAAAGTCTGGAACAATAACTACTGGCTAAAACTGTTGCCACACTTTCAAGAAGTAGCTGTCGAAAAAAAGAAAATGCACCTTCAAACAAGCTTTAATGCCTCAGGCGCAACCCAAAACTCAGCAGCTTTCCCGCGCCATATTGGGCTTCTGACTGGCCTCGTTACTCTTGAACTCTCGTTTTTAAAAGGCGCTATTCCAGCTGAAATCTCCCACCTCCACCGGCTTGGCCAGTTAAAACTCCATTCTTGCATCATCACGAGTATTCCAGCTGAATTATTTACGATTCAAACGCTCACGACCCTTTCCATCGATCATTGTGGTATGTGCGGGCCGATCCCTTGCGGAATCCTCAGTCTTGCAAACATCAAAGTCTTGTCGTTGGCCCGCAACAAATTTACAGGACTTATTCCGAGAGATTTGGGAAACTTGAAGGCTCTTGAAAACCTGGACCTGTCGAATAATGAACTGTCTGGCTCCATACCTTCCTCCATTGGTTCCTGCGAGAACCTACAGCATTTGAATTTGAGTCACAACAGACTTCAAGGCGGACTCCGCAGTAGTATGGCCAAGTTGAAGAAGCTTTCTACTTTGAATTTGGGGATCAACAGATTCAAGGGACATATTCCAGCCAATTTGTTACGGTGGTGGAAGAATCTCAGGATCATTGATTTGTCCGATAACTCTTTTAAAGGCGTGATTCAGGTGGATCCGGATAAGCTGCGAATGCTGAGTAGAGTTAGGGTGGATGATGCGAATCAACCTGCGACTTTTGAATCTCCAAGACTGGCGGAGATTTTTGGTGTTTATGATTATTATGATGACGACGATGATGATGATGATGATGAGAATAGTGATGACGATTCTGATAGGTCCTCTTACTACTCGTATTAAAACGTAGCTTTTTATTACTATTTGATTTCTTAATTATTAATATTAATATGGACCAAACAACTCTACAACTCGCTGACCTGTTCTCCAAAATTCCAAGATCTTTGGAGCTTATCATTATATTGGCGACAGATATGAGGAGAATTGTGATGACGATTCTGGCGGGTCGTCTTTATAATTCAGAGCTTGTGTGCATTAAAAGTGACTTAAGTACCATGCTTTATTCTCCTTCCTGTCCAAAAACTATAGTACTTCCAGCAGTAAAAATCAAGTATCAGATTGCAGCTGTTCCTTGTTCCTCCTGCCTCTTCTCCCACGGTTTCAACCTCTTTTGGGCCACAGGAATACTCGCCAGAGCCTTGTCATGAACAGTGGTAGGAATCAGCTTGATTCCAGGAATAGGCTCTCCTTTCGCAACAAGTTCGCATATTTCAGCAAAAGATTTCGGGTATGAAGGTTGTTCCGAAGCAGAGACAACACCGCCAAGCTCATCCATAGGGTCTGACTGGGATGGTGCAACTTCTGAATTGATCTGTTGTGTTGACTGTAATGCCTGAGATGCCTCTTGATGAGATGAATTGGCTGTTTGTGGTTGTCGCTGTTGCTCAACACCACCGGCAACGTATTTTTGGAAATAGAAGCGCTTGGCATCCTCAATCTTTGATGCAACAACTTGATCCGAGTGGCCTTCACTTTCGAGCTTGGCGGTTATCGAGGCGAGACCCTGCATGAAGGCAGCGTCGTTGGTAAAGTCATAACTTTCGAAAGACATTATTCTCCTATTCACACACCAAAATAAACACAAGCATTGGTGAAGGAGTCTATTTATTTATTTAAATCATAATAATTGAGAGGGGAATAAAAATAAAACAGAGGATGTGAATAAACGTGGGAGTAATAATTAGAGGTGGCTGTGGTGGTGCACTCGTTCGTTTGGTGTACGCTTGATGTTAGAATGCCCCATCGTCTTTTTACGGTTCCTTTTCGAACCTCTTCATCTTTGCCAGCTGCAACCGCATCTTCTCACTCATTGTAACCTTCTCTGGATCAAAGTTGAGGTTCACAATAAGCGTTCCAGACGACGAGGCAGTGTCTGGCAGCGACTGCATTGTATCCGGCGACCCCGCCCGCGCAAGCCCTTTGGCACTCGAAGAAGTTGATGACGTTTCATCCGCTGTTTTCTGCTGCTTCCGCAGCTTCTCTGTCATGGCCTGGGCCTTGTTTCCAAGAAATGTGCCAAACACTTTTACTGTGGTTGCTCCAAAGCACGAACAGCAGACGAGAACTGTTATAGAAAGGACGATGGATGCGACTACGATCATGGCTGTTACGGCGGGGTTGATGTGGGGCCCATCCGGTGTGGCTGCTGCTGGTGTTGGACTCATTTTGGATTAGGGGGAGACAAGGGTGGCAATTATACGTTGAGATCTCAGAATTAATTTTCCGATTTTTGGATGGGAGTCCATCGGCATTTTAAGACCGCTCCTATCCGGCAAAGTTAAGAAGAAAGTATCAAGGAGGGAGACATGTGAAAGGGGTTTTTTTTTTTGGTTTTGTGAAAGTGAATCTGCGCAGACCCAAAAAAAAACCAGGCAAGCCACTCAATTTCGAGCCGATGCAGTTCCAAAAACGATTTTTTTTTTGGCCTATAGTAAGCTTCTTCCTACAGCAGACTGTTTCCCCAGGCACTTCCCCTCACTGCATTTTTGGTTTGCAGCACTGAAGCCAATGCATGTATTTTTTGAGTAACTACACTACTACTATTTACGATAATTGGATTAGAAATTTTCGAATACAGTTTGAATCAGTTTTAACGTTGTGACTTAATGGTTTGAAAGCTGGCAAAAGTAATCCATCAATTCTAAAGAAAAACAGCAAAATAAGAAAATAAGAAAAATAATAATAATAATCAAGGTGTGTCTGTCAATAACCGCTTAACCTGGCATTTTTTTTTTTTTGGAAAGTTGTCATCAAGGCCTGAAGGTTTTTGAAGTTTGAAGTTGACTCGTTCCCATTACTCATCAGCTGCAGGTACCCCATTACTAAAGGTTTTCCTTTTTGCACGTGCTAGATAACAAAAAGGGGATGATTTGCAACGAATCACGGTGCTATTCAAATTTGTGGTAAAAAAGCTGCACGGGCAATGACGGAATTTTGACTTATCTCCAAAAAAAACACCTCAAAGAAATGACAGCTTCTTCAACAACGACTGCAAAAGTCAATGAAGCGGCAGCTGCCACAGCATCATCGACAACAACTCTTGGTTCTACTGGACCAGATTTCTTGGTTTCGGATAATTCGGGATCTGTTCCAAAAACAACTGCCGCCGCAGCCGCCGCCACATTGGAACCATCTTCGTCAACCACTGAACAAGACAAGCAACAGCAACCAGTAATCGTCCAAATTGAGGAATCTAAACCTGCAGCGAGAGACTGGAAGAAGGAGATTTGGGCGTTTATTGTTAAGCACTGGTTCTTGGAGGTATATACCTTGAAACTCCGGTCGAAAGACATAATATTGTGTAAACTGAAAAAAAAAACCCCCTTCGAAACTTTAAATTAAAAAAGGGTCTTGCATTTGCGATTGCGTTTGCAGCAATCTGGCCCGACTTGGGGAAAACTCATGGTTACATTCGCGCGGAATACACTGTTTCCTATGGATGCGTGATGATGATTTTTATCCTTTCTGGATTGTCGTTGAAGACGAAAGTTCTAGTTCAATCGCTTGCAAACTGGAAGATGCATTTGGGTTTAGTAGAAATACTTTTTTTTATTATTATTTATTATTAGTTTATACTTATTTTATCCGCATCCTTTGTTTCTATAAATCAGTTATCCAACTCCTCAGTTTGGGTGTAACCCCAGCCATCGGCCTCGCCGTCGGGAAACTCCTCGGCCTCAGCGCCACCTTCAACTCAACCCTCGCAAAGGGCCTCATAATCGCATGCAGCACACCCACAACAATCTCATCCAACGTATTAATGACAAAACAAGCCGGCGGCGACGAAGCCGGCGCCCTCACCAACGCCGTCATTGGAAACATTCTCGGAGTCTTTATCAGCCCCAGCTTGATTTTCGCATACGTGGGCGCACTGGGATCCAGCTCTCTTGATTACGGCCACACGTTCCAGACGTTGGCGATAACAGTGATTGGGCCTCTTATCGTGGGACAACTGTTGCAATACTTTTTCCCCGCGTTGGTGCCGACGTTGAGTAAACATGTGAATTTGGCGATTTTGAATAGCTCGTTTTTGTTGGTTCTCGTGTGGAATGTTTTCTGCAACACGTTTAGTGAGCATTTGGGGGATGGGATTGATGCGGGGAGTATGGTTGCGATTTTCGTGTTGGATTTGGTGCTTTTTGTGGGGTTTAGTTTGTTGGCGTTTGGGGTTTCGAGGGTTCCGTTGTTGAGGTTTTCGAGGGAGTCAACGGTAAAATGTCTTTTTTTTTTTCTCTATCATTCCTGCATACAACATCAGTTAAAATCCTCCTGGTTTTTTTTTTTTTGGTTTATTCTCTTAGGTTGCGATTGTCATGTGTGCTGCAACCAAGACTGTTGCACTTGGAATCCCAATGATCAATATTATATACGCGGGAAGTCCGTTGATTGGGATCATTAGTACCCCGTTGCTTGTATATCATGCAGAGCAGCTAGTTGTTGGAGCGTTTTTGGTGACATGGTTCAAGAACTGGATTGAAAGGGGCAAAGCATTGGATCAAGAGCAGCAATCTTCTCATGATGGCGAAGGGGTTGTTGAATTGGCTGTTCGAGTATAGAAGAAAGAAAAAAAAATGGACCTTTTTATGGAAGTCTCCACCCATGTATTTTGTACAAAAATACACACACATTTACAGTACTCGAAAAAAAAGAAAACTCCAATAAACTCATTCGTAGAATTTATAATTTCTAGAAGGAAAAAAAACAGTTTATTTTTTTTAAGATCATAAGCTTACTAAAACATTTTGCAATACAACCATTCCACACACTACACCACACACACACACACAGACAAAAACACAAGCCAACATAATAAAGGGCCAGCCAAAAAGGAGAAAAAAAAACGAACTTGGAATAGAAGTGGTGAATGCATGGATGGGTGAGGGGAAGGGCGGGGGTATTAACCTCAGAAAATAAGGAAAGGTCAAATGACACGCTGAATACTGGAACGACGAGGTCCAGCTTTCACCAATGGTTTTTGGTAAGGATGAGCACGGTTACTTTGTATTCTCGATTCAGAGCGGACAACAGATTTTTCAAGTCGACAGGAGCTGCTGGTGGTGGAAGTGGACAAGGACAAGTGTGGAGGTTTCAACGAGAAGTTTAAATACATTGCTGAAGTAGGGGCCTCGTTGATGGTATCATAAGGAATAGACGTAGAAGAATGTTGGTAAGTAGCACCAGCAGCAGCTGGTATGGTGGACGTAGAGATTACAGGATCCACGTCAGGATACATTGCGGAAAATGAGTGCTGTTTTGAAGAAGAAGTAGAAGAAGTAGAAGACGTCGCAGCGGCTTGACCCATTGCAAGACCATACAAATACGACGTGAGGAGGGCAGAGTTTGAAACCTGTGTTTCAGGAGAAACTGAAGGAACAGCAACAGGGCTAGTGGAAGGAGTATCGGCAGCAAGTCCTCCAAGTCCTGGCACTGGAGAAGGTTCTCTGATTGAGGTGGTAATGGATGGCACCGTTGCGACAACAGGAGGAACGACAGGAATTTCGCCAACCCACTTGCGAATCATTCCGCACCATCGCATAAAAGTGTTTTGAGACACAGTGGCATTGTAGTCGAGACATTCGAAGGCTGTCCATTTGAGGGCCGCGACACGTTTTCTTCCTTCTGGCGTTGAAGCACCTGCAAGTTAAAGAAAAAAAAAGGATATTTTGTTAATGAGCAATTCCGACGACAGTAATAACAAGCAGTTGAGAAGGGGGGGTGGAGTGGAGAACGGAGTGGGAATGAGTCGCCGTGACATGACACAGTTGAACTTTAGCTTCGCCACCACTCGCTTCAAACAACAAAGTCAGAGAACAACGCACCCGTGGGATCAACCAGGCGCGCCCACGACGCCGTCGAAGTCTGTGCGTCGGACAGCGCCGTTTCGGCGAGCATCAGACTCGCAAGCAGCAGGTCGACGGGCGCCGCCGCCAGCGCGCTCTGCTTCGCCGCCAGCCGCTGCGCAAACAGCAGCGCCGCAAGCAGCGTCGCCGGCAGCGCGCGCCGCCGCCCCGCCGCCGCCCGCAGCGAGCACGTGACAAACACCGCAACAAGCCGCTGCACCCCCGCGCTGTGCCGCGCCGCTGGCACGAGGCGGCCGAGCACGCCGAGCGTGATCGCTGCGAGTCGAGTAGAAGTAGTAGTGTCGATGCTGTCCATGCGTGTGGTTCTTCTCTTCTGAGTTGGAAATCGATTTCAAACAGACTTTTTTTTGTTTTGTGGTGGCAGAGATTTTTGCTTTTTAGTCGACGTGGAGAAGCCGTGGGGCCCAGAATTTCAAAGAACGGAGACACTTTTTTGTCATTCACACCTGTTCCACTGCTATTTGCGCACTACTGCTTTTTTTTGCGGAGTTGTTTGCAGCATAAGCATCCAATTGTCTGCTTTGTGATATTGTCATACTCTGTATTGTCTGTACCGACAAAACAAAGTCTGGACTTTCTTTTGAGTTTGGTGATCTTGGCCGAAAAATAGGGGGGCTGTTAAAGAGGCCAGGCCCAGACCTGGCCATTGCCCTGTTTTTTTTTTGTGTTTAGTAACATTTTGGGTAGTCGAGACCGATTTTTTTTGCCTCGTTTCATGAGTCGCGTGATCCAGTTCCTTCAATCTGTTGATGACTTATATCCGGCGATGTGTGGTCTGCACGCACCCTTCATTTTTTCAAGGGTTAAACATTTCCAAGCAAATGATTTGAACAAAAAAAGAAAGAAAAAAAAATGCGAGGGTCTTTTTGAATAAGCCGCCAACTACTTCAAAAAATTAAAAAGCCTATTGCAAAAAGCTAACTATCTTTTTTCCAACTCGGGTTCTTCAAATTGTTTTTTTTTTTGATGCATGACCGTGCGTCTTTTTTTTGATTTTTAATGCAGTGACACCCCCCCCTTCGCTCCCAAAGACGCTTCCTTCCGGATATTAGAAATTTTTGTATTTGAAAATATACTCCGAAAAAACGGGGCGGCGGGGGCCTCGAACATATATGAATATAGAAAGCTGATTAGGTGATCACCGCCATCACACCAACTATTTTCAAGTCTCCAACTGTTCCTCTTTCTTTTGATTCCAAAAAAAAAGTTGACTGTAATCCGGAGGCTTTTCATTCTTGGTTAGCAATATATAAAGAAAAAAAACCCTTCTGATTTTTGTATATAAAGTTTTGAGTGCCCTCAATCACAAATAAAAATAATATAAAATAATATTGAAAAGAAAGTAAGAATAAAATACAAAATAAATGAAGAGTCTTTCATATCCAACGAAAAAAAAAAGTTTACAGAGGGTTCGATTCGCCATAGACCATCATCAAATGAACCCTGTATTGGGACATGGGCAAGTCAACTATAAAATTGAGACGCATGTCAAAAAAAAAGATAACAAAGATTAAGATGCGCTTATAGACACAATCTCGAAAAAAAGGCCACAATCATATGCACACAACATTGACGCACACGTATCATTCAGACACAGTTGACTTTTTTTGAGATGTAATTAAGGGAAAAAAAATAAGTGCAAACAAGATTGAGATCTTTTTTGGTTGTGTCTGAATGGCGTATGTATTTAATCAAAGGTTTGGTGTGTTTTGCCCTGTCTGAAAATCACAAAAATAAAAAAAAAAGTTGGAAGAAAAGTAGCGGACTGGATTTCTAATTGCACCAAATGTATCATCAGTCCACCATCTCTTCGATTAGCACTGCGGATCGTCCAACGCTTCAATGTAAAGAAGGGCTCTTCCTCCCCCCCTCTCTGCCCCCCCGGCTGGTTGGTCACTCAACTCAACTCAATCATTCAAACCAAAAAAAAAAAACAGCGCTCCTAGACCCTTTCGCAGTAGACGGCGACCAATTCGACGCCCGATTCGGCTGCCTCACATCCATCCTCGAACAAGTGATCGGCACCTCCCCCTCCGCCTTCCACACATACTCAATCTGGCCGCTCCTCGTTGAATCCTACGCCTCCCTGCTAGGATCCGATCGGCGCGAGAAAATGAAGATTGGATTAGACCTACGAAGGCTGACTGGGATTGTTTCCTCGCTGGTTGCGCAGTGTGCGTATTGTTCGGCGTTGGGGTGTGGATTGGGAGATGTGTTCAATGGCGCTGTGAAGGTGACGCAGCCGTTGAGGATTTCTGCGGGGGATTTGTCGGCGGGTGAGCGGAAGGCGATTCGGTTGGTTGTGGCGGCGACAAAGGTTCCGGCGAGGGTGACGGTGGGGATGCAGGTGGATGTGGAGAAGGGGTTTGGGGGCAAAGTTGGGATGCAGCAGTTGGCGAATATCCTTGCTGTTACAGGTATTAGTGTGTGTGTGTGTGTGTTTTTTAAAAGGGGTTGTTTACCATGGATGGTTGTTTGATTATCATAGGCTTCACAAATACGCTGAATGCATTGTTGGCGTGTGAGTTGGATGAACCACTCAACAAGAGGGCAGATATCGCATTCAAGGGAATGCTCTACTCTCTTGGCCCACATCAATTCAAGAACCGGATGAAACGATCCAAAAAGGCATCCGAGCCATCCTCATCAGAACCAACAACAACCACATCATCAACCTCATCCTCATCATGGAACCCATTCAAATACATATTCGACTTTCTCCACCTCTACAACGAATGGACCCGCGTCCTCCGAATCACTGACGGATTCCAATCCAAACTACCAACCACCCACACAGCCCTCAACCAATGGCTCGAAAACACGTTTGGATTCCAACCGCGATACCTCACCCAAATCCAGTCTTTAGAAATCAAACGCGTCTACTGCACGCTTCTTTCGAAACTCGTGTTTTGGACGGACCAAGACGATGATATCGCATCGGGAACCTTTGACGGCGTTTATAAACCAGATTTCCCGTTCACAGATCGATTGATTGTTTGTTATGTGTATATGATGGGCGCCTCGAATCACTTGTTGGCGTTGCATTTCGCCTATGTGGCTGTCGCGAGGTACGGGGTGCAGCCGTGGGAGCTCGAAATGGCGCTGATGGCGGCCCAGGATTTCAATCACAAGGAACCCAAGGAAATGACAGACATGTTGGAGATTATGGTTGCGTTGGGTTATTATTCGGCGCGGAGGTATCATAAACGCATGTGGCGGTTGGCGCCGCGGTTGCTGGTGGCGACAGAGAACCCGGCCACTGTGATGGCGTTTGTGAGTTTGACTTCGGTGTTGACGCTGTTGCATCGGTATTCTGCGATGGTGGAGGATTGGAGGGGGGCTGAGCAGCCGGAGGTGGCGGCGTTTCAGTTGTCGGAAGGGGTGTCGCTTGGGTTGGATAAGGTGGATGCGTTTTCCAATAGTAGAGATTTTGATGCGTCTGTGGAGGAGTTGGAGATTGAGTGGGATGATGTTGATCTTGATTCGATTAATATTGCAAGCGCCTCATTGAGAATGGCGGTAGGACAAGTGTGGGGTGGAGGGGTAGATTATTAGAGAAAAAGTACGATGGGAATCATTTAATAATAATTTAGTAGATAGTATAGATTTAATGAATTTCTTACTTTTTTAATTTTATTCTGTAGGTTGAATTGTGGAAATCGGAAGAGCTTCCAAGCCTTCTTTGATAGTTTCCGCTTTGCTCACCACCACGGTACCACCTCAAAGCGCACAATGCTGATTCTATCTGGGAATATTTAAAGTGTAATCTTTGAGAACCACAGTGGAGACAGCTACCATAGACGGCCGTCTATGGGGAAGTCCTTATGACAAGGGTGTACCCTGTCCGCGCTTTAATTTTTGGAAATTCTGAAGAAAAGATTTTAAAGTTGCTGAATGGCTTTGATCGTGGCGATGTGGTCCGAATGATCCTCCAAAAGGAAGAAAATCTTTGTCTGGAAGAAGTTATTCGTATGATTGCAAACAAATAAAAGGAGACCCGAGTTCAAACTTGCCGCAATATACTTTTAGATATTTGGAAAATGATTTTGAAGTCAAAAAATAGAGTTGGTGCGTCTAGAGCTACAGTAGAGATTGAGAGTCCAAGTGCCTTGTTGAGAATGTGCGGGTTGAATGGAGTATCATTGGAAAAAAGATAATATAAATCCGCAATTCATCTGTAATGCATGTGTTTGAAGAGAAGAAGTGGAGTTTGTGGATTTCTGAATCGATCGCCAAAAATGTTGCATGTCACAAGCACTGTGACCTCCGACTCCTCCTACTTGTCGACATCCACGACGGCCAGCGGCAGTGATCGAGCGACGCTACAGAGTATGTGTAGCCAGTAGTTTGTAAACAGCCGGCTAACACTGCCGACCCGAACCAGTGCTCCTCGAGCCGTTCTCCGTGTGCGGGCCCGCCTTCGACGCGCGCTTCGGCAGCCTCGCGCTGCTTGTGTGCCAGATGCTCGGCACAGTTCCATCTGCGCTGCACACGTACGCGGCGTGGCCGCTGCTCGTCGAGGCGTACGCGGCGCTGCTTGCGGGCGCGAAGGCCGCACGGGTCGGCGCAGCAACCAAGCGGCTGGTCACAGTTACCGCCGCGCTGGTGGCGCAGTGCGCCTACTGCGCCGCGCTGGGCTGCGGCCTGGGCGACGTCTTCGCCGGCTCCGTGCGAGTGTCGGCGCCGCTGCGCCTGGCGCCGCACGACCTGGCGCCCGCCGACCGCAAGGCGGTGCGGCTCGTCGTCGCCGCCACGAAGGTTCCCGCGCGGGTCTCGCCGCAGATGCAGCGCGATGTCGAGGCGGAGTTTGGAACTGTTGGGCTGCAGGAACTGGGCATGATTCTGGGCACTGTCGGTGAGTGATCAAAGTCTCTCTCTCTCTTACACACTCACACACTCTCTTACTCATTCAAAGCATTCACTAATACTCTAAACTCGCTTCTTGCGTGCGAGTTGGACGAACCGATCATGGTTGCCGCACAAACCGCCTTCAGAGATTCCCTCTTTTCTTTCGGTCCGCACAAGTTCCGCAACAGAATGGCACACACGAAAAAGAGCATCAATCCAGTCACTAAAATCTTGGACGCGATACAAGTTGCAAACGAATTTAGGAATATTTCAAAGATATCGGAAGTCTTCATGTCTAAAATTCCTGCTACTCATTCGGAATTGAATCTTTGGTTGGAGAATCTTTTTGGTTTCCGACCTCGCTACTTGTCTTGTATTCTTGATGCTGGTTTGAAACGGGCTTATTGCGCTATTCTTTTGAAGCTTGTTTTTTGGACGGATGATGATGATGATGTTTCTTCTAGTTCTTTTGGTATGTTCCTACTTATGCCGAAGGCGTGAATTTATCGCGGAAGGCGGCATGCCTTTTATACGTCGAAGAAGTCGTGAATTCATTGATGATCTCCTTATGACATGGACCGAGGTGGAATTACCCTTCCAAAAAGCATTTCATCCGCTCACTCATTCATCCTTCCAATAACCATCCACCCCAACCAGTCACCTTGAACATCCATTCTAATTGATTGATTCTCCAGACGGCGTTTACCAACCAGACCTACCCTTCACTGACCGCCTACTCATCTCCTACGTTTACATGATGGGCGCCTCAAACCACCGTCTCGCACTCCATTTCGCCTTTGTCGCAATCACCAGACACGGCGTCGACCCAACAGACCTCGAACTTGCGCTCATGATGGCCCAAGACTTTGATCACAAGACTGCTCGACAAGTGCATTCACCTCAAGAAATCATGCTTGTATTGGCCTACTATTCCGCGCGACGGTACCATCGGAGAATGTGGCGATTGTCTCCCAAACTGTTTTACGCTACTTCTGAAAACCCAGCAACAGTCATGGCGTTTGTTGGGCTTACTTCGATGCTCACCTTGTTTCATCGGTTCTCGGCTATTGTGGAAGATGGTAACGGGCTCGAACCTGAGATTGCTGATTTCATATTGACTGAAAAGGCTCAATCCATTGGACTGGATAAACTGTCTCAGTCTTCAAATAGTAAAGACTTTGATGCTTCTACGGAAGAGTTGGAGATTGAGTGGGATGATGTGGATTTGGAATCAATCAGTATTGCCTCTGCGTCACTGAGAATGTCGGTGGCTGGTCATGTGTGGGGTGGAGGTGTCGAGTATTAGGAGAAAGGTCTTTCTTGTTTGTTTTTTTTTACCACTTCTTTTCAGTTATTATTGTTAATTTTCTGTTCATCACCTTTCCATGTTATGTTTGTCTATAAAATATTATTCGCTTTGTTTGCATAATCATATAAAGTAACATTGAAATCAAATATCAAACTCTTCCAACATTACAAACGTCTCGCGATCAAACTCTAACCCAACTGGCCTTGTCAAACACCCATTCCGACTCAACCGAAGCACCACCAAGTTCACCAAATTCCTCATTTCAATAGGAAGTCTCCCACTCAAATGATTCGACTCCAAATACAACTCATCCAGCTGCGTCAAATTCCCAATCGACGTGGGTATCGGTCCAACCAACAAATTCTTGGCCAAACAACACATTTGTAATCGAGCAAGATCTCCTATCCCGATTGGGATATCACCGCTGATTCGGTTTTCAGCCAGATTCAAGTAAGTTAGGGATTCGAGTCCGGATATCGTGTCTGGTAGGGATCCGCTGATTCTGTTTTTGGAGGCATCGAAATGGATAAGGTTTGAAAGGTTCCCGATTGTGAAGGGAATACTTCCAGTCAAATAGTTGCTGTACACTTTTGAAGAAAACATGGGTGTCAGTCAACATCGTTGTCCAAGCAATGTAACACAAAAAAAAGAACATTACAGTACGTTTTAAATCCTCCAAAGACCTCAAAAGCCCCAACTGCAACGGAATACACCCCGTCAACATATTCTCTTGCAACGAAAGCCTCTTCAAACACGTCAACTCTCCTCCACCAGCACAGCCAAACAGCGACGCCGGAATCGACCCCGTAAGACCACACTGCGATAGATTCAAGGTCTCCAGTTTCACCAATGCAGACAGATCCGACGGAATCGATCCTGTAAAGTTATTTCCTGTGAGGTTTAGACTTGTCAGGTTCACAAGCGGCGCGAGTGAGGGGATCGGGCCTTCCAATAACAAACGGGCGAGTGAAAGCTTTTCTAGGTGGATCAAGGATGCGAGTTGTTCTCCGGGAATACATGCACCACTGTAAACACCACCACCATCAGCAGCTGATGGTCCAGTATTACTACTACAGTAAGTACTTTGACTGAGCCCAACATTGACGATTTCCAAGAGTTTGAGATTCCTCAATATGCCGATCGATTTGGGTATTCTTGTCCGACGACAATCATCTTCAGCGGATTCTGGCCGCCTGATAAAGTTGTCCCACCAGCTGAGGACTTCTAGATTCTTTAGTCTAATGTCTGCGTATACTTCTTGGAATGCTTCGGGAGCGATTAGCCACAGTTTATCGAACTCTGTGGGGGTAAGTGAGTGTTGTTGGTGTTGTTGTTGTTGGTCTTGTTGGGGTGGGCGGGACAGCTGTGATCCCGCCTCTGACGGCAGTGATGATGATGGTGGCAAGAACCGCATTAGATTCATCCGGATAAACTGTTTAGACGATAAAGCGGTATAAAAGCTGCGCGACAGGCACCTATAAGCAGGAGCGGATTTTGGATGAATCCAACTGAATATCTCTTGAACAACCTGGACAGGGACATGTGCAATCCGAGTGAAAAACTTTTCGTTTGGGTTTGTGAGTTTCGCAAGCTGGTGGACAATGTGTTTGGTGTGGTTGTTGAGGCGGGTTTGCGTAGTGGTTTGGGTGGACTGCAGGATGGATTGTTGGTCTTTGAGGAATTCAATGTCGGTTTGGAGTTTGATGAGGAGGTTGTAAATGTCGGTGAGGGTTGGGGCCGGGTCAGATGGTGTTGCGTGGTGTTTCGAATCTGGTGAGAGCATTGGAGTCAAAAAATGTAATACAACATAATTATAAATACAGGGTCTTTCCTTCTATTATTATTGTAAGACGATGATACTATTGAAACCAGAAGGCAAGGCTTAAAGGAGCTTTACAAAAAAAAAAATTACAAGGTTCCACCGACAAGCTTCATCCACTGCATCACAACTTGACACCACCAAGCAAACTCTTGGGCGCCAACATGCACATTAAACTGCAAATACACTAGAGCCGAAGTTTTCAGATTTGCGACTTGCGAGGGTTGAAGACCAGCAATTCGACCCCATATCCATGTTGAAGTTTGACAGTCCATCAAACACGCCTCAGAAAGAGTCAGAGAAGCGAGAAACACAGATTTGGGCGAACAAAGAGCGGCAGGAAGTGGGTATAATTCTGGATCAGTTTGGTTATGGGCCAGTATCCGGTGCGACAGGAGGAGGGCTTGAATCACAGTGATAGTTAGCGCTTTTGAGTTTCTGCTGGGGGCGCGTTGGATAAGAGTCACTATTAGTTCTTTCAGCTCAAAAAGCTCTTGGTAGTGCTGAGTCGAGGTGTAGAAGGATTGTGGGTGGGAGAACAGAAGGGTGCCGTCGTGATTCTCAGTTTCGGTCAAGGTGGTTCCTTTGCTACTGTAGTAGAGTCGCGTCATTACTTTGAGAACAATGTCAACGAGGAGTGTCGGTCGCTCTTGTTCTAGAAGCTGCGTCTTTGGCTGTGGCAGTGTAGTTGGCATTTTGTTGCAGTCGATGACTGATGGGATTTGGTGGGGCACGTAGAGCATATTATTATCAGGCAAAGGATTATTGCGTTGTCCATTTTTCTTGTCGCCTCCCCTCTCTTTATATACCTACCGCGAAAAGCATGATCCAAAAAGTGGGAATTTTGACGTGTCGTGACTCCCCACAAAACTGGAAAAACAACAATTGTCGATGCAGTGTGACTCACCTCGTCCACCAAACTCTTTTGTTCTTGCAGCCGCCGCTTCACCCCACATCTTCTTCTGAGTCTTGCAACTCGCAGCACTCTTTTATCGACTCTAAATTGCCTCCAAACCAGCCAAAACCCGCTTAAATCCATCTGAAACCTCTCTTATCTGGAAAATTTTCTGATCACGCGAGGCCAACTTCGATCCAATCTGCAAAGCCATCACCCTAAAAAAAAAAATCTTTAAAACTCCACCGCGCGCAACCACAAACAAACCATACCACCGCATGCAACAGACAAACGAAAACCCCCGCAACGGGAGTCCTCGCGCGTCTGCCGCTGCTGTCCACGGTGGGTGGGATGACGTGGCGGCAGCGGAGCGCGCGGGGGCTGGGCGAAACTCTGGATCTGGATCTGGACCCGTGACGGTCATCGAGGTAAGTACTCACCAATACAGTACTTACCACCTTCTTTACTGTAGGAAAAGCAGGAAAGAATGCCATGTCGATGAACGCAAAACTGGACCTGGATCTGGAACGGAGTTTGAACTGCGGATTTTTGAAAAAGGGGCGGAGAGGGGGCAGCCAAAATGGGGCCCCTGGCGATGCATGTTGCACTTGCCCCGTCGACGCCAGAGCCAAAGTATAACCACTGGCGGGAACTGGATGGGCGAGACGGACGTCTGTCAATACCAAAACAAAGGGGCGGAAAAGGGGCAGCCGAAACGGGGCCCCTGGCGATGCACGAAGCACTTGCCCCGTCGACATCAGACTTGCTTAATTGCGGCTGGTGGGCTCTGGCTGCGTACGCCAAATGCAAACTACATGGAACCCATAGTCACTTCTGACCAACTTGAACCCAACAATGCCTCTGACTTCACTGACCCCACCAAATACACGGGCCCAACACAAAGAATAAATAGAAACATTATAGAAAAAAAGAGAAGACAATCTATTAAACTGAAAAACAGCCGAGCGGGAAGAAAAATGAGGGAAAATAAAAAAAACAACACAAGACACCAAACTTTGAGAAGAATAAACCGAGACAACACAAACCAAGAAAACACAAAAAAGAGGAGAGTAAAAAACCAAATGAAGCACTCAAAAAAGGACACGTCAAAAAAGGCGGGAATAAAGGAAACAGTAAAGAGTAAAAACAGGGCGGGAAAGCCTAGACAAGAAATAAGACAAAACAAACAAAGTGATAATCACCAGAAGACAAAGAAGTACCAAATGAGCGCAACCGAAGACCTGAACCAGACCGTCAATGCGTACATCAGGAAATCACACATTGACGAACTTGCCGAGGCTGGAGGAATTAAGGACAGATCGTCTAAAGCAAAACTCGGCAGAATTATCAACTCAGCGGGGATTACTGTGCCTACAATCGCGGAAACTTCACTGGGAAATAGGCTTACCTTCAAGTGCACACGGGGCCAATTCCACTTCCTCAACCAGGAAATTGCCCTCCGAGGAGACTCAAGAGTGTTCTTCGAAATGAGCCAAGAAGATGAAACCACGAGACCAACTATCATGATTATGGAGGGTGACGAACCCGCTCAGGAAGGACGCCCAAACTATTGCCAAAGAAGTTGCTGAAGCCTTCGACAAATTTGCTGGGGTCCAGTCAATTGACCAATATGGAAAAGAGGACCCCAACAGCCGCAGTGGCAAAGTAGTGGTTACGCTGAGTTATGCTTCGGAAGCAGAGAAGATCCAGTCACTGGAGGTGTCTGGCATACCATTCAATGGCCACCATGTCTACCCGGTTGACCCAAACGAACCAATCCAGATGAGAATTGACAGGGAAAAACCAAGATGGTTGATAGCACCTGACCTGGACGATGGAACAGAAATTAAAGACTGGTTCAAAGTCAAAAACATCAAATACCAACGCATCAAGATGACCCGCGACGGACTGGAGATCCTGGTGACAACAACGGCTGAGGCAAACAGATGGGATGGGAAGAAGGTGAGCAACTGTACTTGGAAAAAAAATCGAAAACAACTAAGGAAAAATGCAATCTTATCAAAAAAAATACAACAGCTCGCCACACAAACAAATGGATACGAAGTCCAAGTAACTGTCTACCGCAAGTACGTCATGGACCAAGGGACTTACCGCCTCCGGGACCACTGCAAGCACTGTCAGAAGGACCACCCAAGCCACCTATGCCAAATCCCGCGACAACAGGAGGACTCTGACTGGCAGAAGGTAGCTGACGAAAGACTGGTCTTCAACTTCAGCAGCGCCGATATCACAAGGATTGAAAAATCTGTTCGAAACTACGCAGAACGCAAGAATGGCCTGACACAAGCTGAGGCCCGTGGATGCCAGACCCTTCGCATCAAAATCGACTCAGCCTGGATCCAAAAAGAAAACCGCCGCCACCAAGAAAACCTCAAACAGCCGCATGCTCAACCGCAAACCAAGCCAACACTGGGACGCCGATCAGAAAACACATGGAATGACGCTACCGCCAACTACGCCAATGCCGCCATCAACGCCGCCAACACCAGCGCATTGGAAAACCAGATCCGCGAGCGAATCAAGAAAGAGATCTGCGAAGAAATGACAAACCTGGTGGAAAACCTGGTGAACAACAGAATTGCGGAAGAACTGGAAGAGTGGAAGAACGAATTGCAACGGGAAAGGGATGAAAGACTGGCCGAAGAAGAAACAGAACAGGAGACCCAACTGGACGAAGTGAGTAAAGTCATAACCCACCCAGGAAGTAGTCCATCGTCGACGTGGATGGAGGCCGTAGACAAGGCCATCAGCCGCATGGAGGAAAACCAGCTCAGAACCGACCAAAACATAGAAAGAATCGACCGGAACATTGACAGACTCGAAGTGGAGACTGGGGTTGCACAGGGAGTGGTCTTCGACAGCAACGAAGAGGCGATGGACATTGAAGACGAGGACGCCGAAGTGACAACCCCAAACGCCCTGAAACCGGGCCGAACCAAAAATGATTAAACATGGAAGGAAGCGGGTGAGGGAGGAAGCTGGTGGTGAGAACAAGGAGAACGAAAGAGGGAAGATTACGAATAAAAGAAGAGATACTACTGAAACGTATAACGCCAAAATAGAACCAAAAAACAGACATTTCTACATACAGTGCAAAGAGAACATCACAATAAAGAAAAGGAAGAGAACAGGGGATCCCGCCCTCACAAAAAGAAGTAAATATGAAACACGCCCACAAATAGAAAGCTTCAATTCCCTCTTCAATTTTCGAAAGAACATCGAAAATAACCAAACAGCCCAAATAACAAAGAACCCAAACAACAAAACAAGTACAGAATCCACAACGCTGACAAAGATCCTGACAGAAACGCCAACCCCACCAACCCAAACAGCGAAAAAGAAAAGAGGCAACAACCAAGACCCAAGTCATGCCACAAAGAAGAAAAAGTTGAGAGAATATATGCCAAGAACGAAAAAAATAAAAGAGAAGCGACCAACCCCAAGCCTCTTAGAAATAGACTCAAGGGAAAAAAGGCAAAATACAATCCAAAAAATCATAGTAGAAATGCTAAGACAAAATGGAGATCTATCGGAGGCATCAGCCACAATAGTCCAGCAACTGGAAACAGCCGAAAACCAATACCCACAGGCAGGAGGCTCCAGCACAGAGCAACAGAACTTTCTAAACCTAAAAAGAGCACAATGGTTAGAGTGCCAAAAATACAAACATGCAGAAGTCGCGAAAGGAACTGAAGGAACAAAGCAGTCTCGCAACACGGCAGAAACCCCTCAAAATATAGCAACTACAATTAGTGCGGACGTCAGAGAGAAGATTGACAAACTAAAGGAAATATTGCGTGGAAACCTAACAGTAACACAAACGGCCCAAAGCAAAACACCGAATAGGACCAGCAAACCTGGAACGCCAGAAACACCAGAGGCAGACTCAACAAGACAACAAGACAGCCATAAAGCCCACGAAACAGAACAGCATAACAACAAAATAATAGGAAAACTTAGCCGAATGAGAACAAAACCGGAATAAACATTGAGAATAGCAACATACAACTGTAGAGGACTTACTGACACCACAATGATCCAGATTTCCCAAATAATAAAGGAACAGAGCATCGACATCCTTCTACTACAAGAAACAAAATGCACTGACAAGCAAGCCCAAAAACTGATGCGCGCCTATAACAGCGAATTCAAAGGGCTATCATACTGGACAAATGCAACAGGGACCACGCAAAAAGCAGCAGGAACTGGAATCATCATAGCAGAAAAGTGGAGCAGGCACTACACCAAATGTGAAAAATCAAGCACAAGCCTCATATCACTGACACTCACATTCAGGGAAGGAACAATCAGAGTAGTCAACACCTACTGGCCATCAAATGACACAGCGGAAAACACAAGAAACACATTATTAACACTTAATAAATGGCGGAAAGAAGATAATGAAAAACGCGAACACATTGGAACAATCATCGCTGGCGACACAAATGAAGCAGAAACTACTAAAGACTGGCAATCAGAAAAAGTGAACACCAGACCGACAAAACGGAATAGCCTTATCAAATGGCTAAGAGAAGCAAACTATGAAGATGCATACAGAAGTATCAACGAAGATGACGAGAAATTCACTTACTTCAAAATGGAAGTAGGGAGAATTACACAAGCAAGTAGACTGGACAGTATATGGCTTGAACCTAACCTGGCCAAAATAACATCCCAATGCGAATGCTTATCAGAGATGTTGGACTATAAATACTCTGACCACGTTCCAGTAATTGCAGACATTGATGTGAAACATGTACTCAGCCCCTCAATGAAAACAAAGAAAGAAACCAGAATAGTAATCGATATGGAAAAAACAAATGAAACACACAGAGTGAAATTCCAAGAATCGCTCAACTTAGCCCTAAAGAAAGAGAACCTAATTGCAAAACTAGCCGAAGTAACAAACAAATGGCAACTCAGGAAAGGAGACCAAGAGAGAATCCAAGAACATATTAAGATTGCACAAGACCAAATGAAATGCAAAGAACCATCCCAAACCGAAAACCTATATGACCCGGCAGGGAAGCAAGAAGTTATGGAAATCCTTGACAGGATTGCGCAAAGACACATGGAACTAATGAACAAGATTGCGTTAGAAACCCTCCCAACCAGAATATGTGGCAAGGAAACTAAGAGAGCACAGCTACACAACCCATGGATTGCCCTATACAATGAATTAGAGATATGCATCAAAGAAATTAGGAGGTCAGAAGAGGACAAGACAAGAACAATAATGAGGCAACACAGGAGAAGACTGCAAAAAACACTGAGAAAAACTGAACATGAATGGACCAGACCACAACCGAGCAAGGAAAACAGGGACCCTAAGGAACCAATTAAGACAGAAACAAAAAAATGGCTTATAGAACAACAAAATGAAGTCAGGAAAAAAATGGAACATACAACTGCACAAGCCATAACCCAAATGATTGAAGAAAATGTGGCAGCAAGGAACAACAGGATGAACAAAAACACAAAGAAATTTCTTAACAGTGTCCTCGACAGATTCCACAAAATAGACCTGGATAGGATTAAAGTCACAGACAAAGACGGCAACAGCTACATAGAATTTGACAGTGAGAAAGTCAAAATAGAAGTTGCAAATCAAATGAAAGAATGGTTCTGCAGAAGACCAGACAAAGAATTCAAAGAAAAATCCATCTTCATCGACGCATACAAACCGTTGGACAACATAGATGAAAACATATATGAACCAATGAAAGCCGAGGTCACCGAAGACGAAATTCGCATAGCAGTAGAGCAACTTGGAATCAAAAAAGCCCCAGGGAACAGCGGAACAACCAAAGAACTCTTGCTGATGGGAGGGCATGAAAACTGGAAACTCATAGTGAAGATGATGCAAACATGCGAAGAGTATATGGACTCCCCCAACTGCTGGCTGCAAGGAATCATAAACCCAATCCCAAAAAACCAAGAATGGGGCGCAGACATATACTCAACAAGACCCAATTGCTTTACTCGAAACGCTGTACAAACTCCAAGAAATGATTAAAAAGAACAGACTGGTCCCTATCCTTGACAGAAACAATGTACTAAAAGGAAGAAACTGCTCTGTCCTCCCTGGTGAATCCACTGACCCAGTCATACATTGTGTTAAAGCAATCATTGACCACTGTATCGAAACCAAGAAAGAATGCTACATACTATTGAACGACATTAAGAAAGCCTTTGACTCAGTAAGCCCAAGGGCAGTCATGAGAAGCCATAGAAGAATCAAATTCCATACTGCTACTCGGCATGGAAATATAATACACAACTGAAACTCACGGCAAAAATTAGAACAGCAATTGGCGAGACGGAAAGCATACAAATAGGGACTATGATCCAACAAGGCTCTGTCCTGGCCCCTATCGAATGGAGAATATTCTGGGACACAATCCTATGCGTCATTGATCAAGAAACCAAAGGTATAAAACTCTCAGCAAAAATCAAAACAAGATTCAACGGAAAAAACTGGGATACCGAAACTATATCGGAAGACATAGCAGCCCTCGCGTTTGTGGACGACACCAACACAATAGCCGACAACTGGAAAGAACTGGAAAAACAGGCCAAACTGCTGTATGAATTCCAAGAGGGAAATACGATAGCATCCAATACCAAAAAAGTCAAGGTGATTGCCATTAACCCCCAAACGCCCCAATCAGTCCTGAATGGGGAGACCAAAGTGAAGTGGAAGTATTGCAAAAAGACCAAAGTGAAAGAATATTGGGAAACTACTTCTCAGCCGACAACTCAAACACAAGAGCAATTGAGGAAATACAGACCCAAATCCAAGCTATGGTAAACATGCTGAAAGACAAAAGAATCACAGACAAAAGCACAATAATGATCATTAACACGGTGCTCATGCAGCAAATAAGATACAAATGGCAAACTGTACCGGTTAGCCCAACTGATGTGGAAAAGTGGTTTACACCAGTGCTAGGACTAGTCAAACAGAAAGCAAAACAACCTAACAGCCTGCCAACCTCCCAAATGAAACACTCACAGATATATAACCTCATCGACTGGAACGACTTATTCATGTACGACACAATCAGCAACTTGATGATTCGAGCAAACTCTGATGACTTGCTAGGGAAAGTCACAAGAATTCGCCTAGCAAACCTGCAAGAAGAACTGGCCCTACCACACTGCCCACTGGAGACACCGTTCCCGGCAAAAGTTGAAAAAGGTACCCACCACCTAGCTGCCACACTTAACAGAATGTTCAGACACCGCATAAGCAGCGAAGCGATTAAACACCTCGACTGTGAAGGAAAAGAAAAACCGGCCTTTGGAAAAGTAGAAGGAGGAGAAACATCAATGTTCCATGCAATAGACAACTGGATAATATATAATGAAGTCAAGACCCACCTTAAGAAATGGAACATCTTATTTGTGGAACAGATCCTGTGCAGAAACAGTGAAAGAATACTTAGCCAAAGAGAAATGGCCATCAGATACCCCGGCTTCAATGCAGGCAAAGAAAAATGGTACAACATAGTGACACAATCACTCCAAAAACTATCAACCAAAGGCAATCCCAGAATATCAGACATTGCAAAAGAAGTCCAAATCCATTTGCAACCGAAAAATCAACAATGAACCTTCTGAGTCAAGTTAAAAGTCAAGACATAGCCACATGGACAAACAAGAACGGCAGTTCTGAATATGGACAGGTTACAAGGAACACACTCCAAAACGGCAAAATAACCTACACACTGAAGCACCTGAGAGTAATCCCCTTAGAAACATGTCAAAACATAAACCCAGGAGGAAACTGGGAAGGAAACAACACACAGCTTGGATCATGCTGGGAAAGTGAATGCCCTGGATGGCAAGGAAACACCTGCACACTCGAGTGGACTGGAGAAATCCAAAGGAAGAAAGCAGGAAATAAGGGGACCCACTCTGTAATCACCATAGATGAAAACAACCAAGACATGGAACTTAACATTGACATATGGGAAATACAGAAGACTGGGTTGGGGGAGAAGTTAGCAGACCAACAAGAGGTGGAGGAATCAAGTACAAAAAAGACCCTACCATGGAGAGCCGGAACATACGGAAATAACATACATGATGGTGCAAAGAGAGCAAGAAAATTCTTTAATTGCAGGGACAAACAAACACTAGAAGCCATTGGGACCAGAATCAGCAATTGTCTGAACAACACATATGACAACATATACACCGATGGATCACTGAAAACCATCAAAGGGGCTCCAAGCATAGCAGGGTCTGTATTCGTCAGAGACGGCGCTAGCAGTGGCAGACAAGTGAACTTCAAACTGGAAGGAAATGCACACTCGGCAAACCCTGAACACATGGCCATGAACGCAGCACTAATTGGGTGTGGGGACTTCTCAAACACAATCAATATTGATAACATGACTGTAATCTCGACCTACAATAGACTAAAGGAACTCAACTTCAACATACACCCCAGAGAGCTGAACAAGAAAGCAAATGTAATGTCCACAGCAATCACATGTGAAATCATGAAAGAAAGAAACAGAGAAGGAATGACAGTTCTCCCTGAGGTGAAACATGTAAAAGGACACAGTGGGGAAATTGGCAACGAACAAGCTGACAAGGATGCCAACAAAGGACACATGGCACCACTGCTCACACAGAATGCCCACGCCCAATCAAACATAAATTCATCCTAAAGGCAGATGGGAATATCATTGAGGGAGCATACAGGAACAACCTAAAAGAAATAACCAAAATAGCAGCACACCTGGAATGGACAGACCAACCAAACACAGACACATCAAAGAAATCCAGGAACTGATAGACCTGGGACTTACCTTCACAGTCATCCAATGTGGACACAAAACAACCTCGCTATTCACCAGTGAAAAACCCTCAGCCACTACAGGAAATACCTGATAAACTCAACACATAGGCAACTACCAACCCAAAAAGAAATGCGAAGAAGACATCAGGACCTCTACCCCGATGGATGCTGTAGAGTATGCCTCTCAGATGAGGAAGAAACGATATGAACACCTATGGAACTGCCCAGTAATGCAAGAAACCAGAGGCGAAATCATGACCAACTTCATCGAAAATCTTAGTAAAAAGATTGAGGAAGAATGCCAAAAGGAAAGCAAGGAGAAACCACAACAACCCAGTAACCCTGAGGGAAGACATCCAACCCAATTCTAATACCAACAGGAAACAACCCGAAAGGAGAAATTGAGAAAGAAAGTAACCTGACACTAGATGAAATTAATACCAAACTGGAAAAGTGGTTCAGAAACGGATGGGACAACCAACAAACCAATACATGGAAGAAGACATGAACCCAATAAACTCCAAAACAGACAGATTCTCATTCGAACAGATTGCAGGATATGGACTTATACCAGAGATAACCCACGAATGCATCAAAATGTGGAGTACAGAAGGCGGAAAGCATCAGAAGAATTATTGTACAAGCATGGAAAGACCTGAGATACGAAGTAAAGAGAAAATCTGGAAACACCGCAACGAAAAGACAATTGAATTTGAACTTGCCTGCGGAATCACTGAGAAAAAAAGAACAAGAGGAAAGATAAAAACCCCAGAAAAGAGGGACCCAGAAACAAAACTGAAAGGAACAATGAACCAAGAACAACCAAAACCACAAAGATCAAAAATGAAACCATATGTCAACTATGCGAGGGGATAATGAATGCAACAGGAAACCATGAATGCTCAGGAAGAATGGGGAGAATTAAAAAAGCAATCAAAACGCTAATTGAAGATAGAAAAGGAATCAGGAAAATACGACCTGGATGGACAACAACATCTAGCAGATACATGAACGCATACGTCAAGAATGAAGAATTCGAACACAAACCAAAGAAGCGCCAAGTGCCAGGAAAGAAACTGAAAACCGATGAACAGAACAGACAGGGAAACAAAAAGAAGGAAACACACCGTGAGGAAAAGGAAAGTGAAAAGAAACAACTGAAAAGGAAACTGGAAGAACTACAAGAATATGAAGACAGAGCATTCAAGGAGCTGAGAAAAGGAAAACGACATTAGAAGAATCAGCCATGACATAGCAAGGGAAAGACAAAGACTGGAAATACCTGACGAAGATGTGGACATGGGACCGGTGTCCCTACAAATACCCAAAGGATGGCGACAAGGGTGACCCATCCAGAGGGGACCCTACCAACACAAGGACCAAGCAAGCAGCAAGGGGACTGGAACCCCACAAGCAAGAGACATATGGTGGAAGGGAGGCCAGATGGGGGCTCTCTTTTTTCCCCACAGGGGTTTTTGATAACGAGGCCCCCGATAAGTGTGGAAGCTCAAGAGGAGCTGAGGGATGGGAGTGGAGGAAGTGGGGTTGTTGTAGATTAGGGGTGCACAATATAGGTGGAAACTCAAGACGAGTTGGAGGATGGGAGCGGGGAAGTGGTAGTGGTAGTAGACTGGGGATCTACAAGGGGGGTTAGGTGGAAATCTCGCAACCCGGAGTATGAGGCCGGGCCTTACTAATCAATCCGAGTAATTGGGGGGAAAATAGTAGTTCGACAAGTGTTTATTACAAAATACAGTTCATACCAAAAAAAAAAAAAAAAATCTGCAAAGCCATCACCCTTGTTCAACCAATCAGAATGCTCCGTCGACAAAAACTCACTTGGAGTCACCGCTT